>JBBPBX010024186.1:0-16115 GCA_038048925.1 Garcialebias charrua | reverse complement strand
CATAAATAAAACAAACATGCTTTCCCTGTACACACATCATTTTGAAAATCTGGACACAATCTATCTTATTATTTATGTGTATCTAAAACTCTATAAATGACTGAAACATTCATCCATCCATTACCGGCTTCTTCCCTTTCAGACCATAAGAGTCACTGGTTCCTATATCCAGCAGTGACTGTGTGGCTGTCTCACCATTTTTTGGGGGACACCATAGTCTCCAGTCCATCACACAGACAAACAACCATTCACTCACACCTATGGACAATTTAGAGTTACCAATCAGACTAACATACATTTTTGGTCTGTGGGAGGAAACCAGAGAACCCAGGTAAAACCCACACATGAACAGAAAGAACAGACAAACTCCATCCAGAGAGCCCCACTGCTGGGATTTGAGCCACATCCTTCTCGCTGAGAAGCAACAGCTCTACCAACTGCACCACCGTGCTGACCATGACTGGAGCATCCATCCATCCATCCATTATCTTTACCCGCTTCTTCCATTTTGGGTCACGGGGGTCGCCGGTGCCCATGTCCAGCAATCACTGTGCGAGGGGCGGGGTACACCCTGGACGGGTCGCAAGTCCATCACAGGGACAGAGACAAACAACCATTCACTTTCTCACTCTCACCTAGGGACAATTTAGAATTACCAATCAGCCTAACATGCATGTTTTTAGACTGTGGGAGGAAACCGGAGTACCCGGAGAAAACCCCACATGAACGGAAAGAACATGCAAACTCCACCCAGAAAGGCCCCCAGACCGGGATTTGAAACAGGGACCTGCTCGCTGAGGCAGCAGCTCTATAGTTGCGCCACCGTGCTGACCATGACTGGAGCAATGACGTCTTATTTATCGCATTTACTCTTTTTTAAGGCAAGATCATCAACAAGTGATTCACAGGATATACTGCAGACCATTCCTTCCAACCTATCTTTATCTATGTTTTGGCCTGCAGAATATTAAGTCAAATCACTTCAGTTTGTTGCTCACAAAATGTGATCAGATTCTATCACAAGCACAACAAGAAAACCTGATGCTGAACCAGAGAAACTCCTCTTGCTGTTTAGGACAGGAAATGCATTCAAACCCTGCAATGCTTTTCTTGTTTTTTCCTTGTAGATATCTGCTTTTTACGTTTCTGTGAGCTTGTTTTGCCAGTGGAGCAGGACTAAGCTGTAATTGTGCCTAGTGTAGCTATTGAACATTTTAATGAAAGTAAAGCTATCCTATTCATCTTTACCAGTACCGATATTGGTCCTTCAGGCATTGTTTTATTTAACTCAAAAGTCCATAAAAAAAAATAAAAAAAAGGGTAGGCTCAAGAAACTAGTCCAGATTGAAATGATTTAACCTTTTTTGATCCATTTTATCTACTTACAATTTACAGATTTGGTCTCACAGATAAAGTAATAAAACAAACTTGTTAAAAAATGTGAAGCATTGTCTATCACTTTAAAAACAGCACTGTAATGTACCACAAAAGCAGAAAGACTGGAGTAATTAGGAAAACTCTGACCCTATAGAGAATTTATTGTCAACGCTCAATGCATTAAAGAATGAACGTTTAATCCCTTTACAGAAACAACCAAAACATTTTAAAAATAATAATAATAATCTATTGAGAATGAACTTTCTTATTTTAAAAATACTTACTATAATGTATAATGTATTAACTGGAGCAATTGTTTAATGTAAAAATGTCTTTTTTTCTGACCAGGGACCCGAAAGTCCCAGGCTCGATCCCAGCCATTCCCACATGTTGTTGTGTCTCTGAGTAAGACACCCAATCCCTCCCCGGGCTTTTAATGTATATAGCTGCCCACTGCTCCATCTGGGTATATCTCAGGTGTGATGGGTTAAATGCATAAAACTAATTTAGTCATTGTATGGGAATATACGTACAATGATGACAACACATAGCACGTATTACCAGTGCTGCAAAGTTATAAGAATATTACATTGTATTTCTTGAAAAATAAACAGTATAGCACAATTTGTTTTCATCTTAACTAATTGATACCTGAAATGAAAAAGAATTACTGTCAGTGAGGCTCCGATTAGAATCAGAAATTAATCTCAAATTATTTATGTGTACAGAATGTGATTTCTTCAGGCCACAAAGGTTTTACGTTGTATTTGCATCACTCAGCACTTGCTCTTCTCAAGGGCGGACGTCTCCTCTCGGTCTCCGCTTTGCTTTTGCTTTGTCTTGTCTGTGAAACTGTCTGAAAGCCTGTTTTATACAAAATCTTACGAATCATAACTTTGGACTTCAATTTAGTCAGTTGGTCCCTCAACACAACTGATAACATTTCTTCAACAAGAAGACAGGCTGTAGGCGAGCCAATTTGCCCTGTTGGCATGCACACAGCTGGATATCTCATAGACTTGCAAGACTTGATGATGTGTCTATCTCTGCTGTCATCTGTGGATCTTAAGGACGCATATTTAATTGGATTTATGAAAACTGGTTCCTGCTTTTTGGATTTGGCTGGTTCCATGGTCTATCAACACACAAGGAAGACGTCGGCAGCAACCTGGTCAGGCTGCCTGCCTTACATGATGGCTTTGTTTATGTCTCGGGAACCCAGACTTTTGACTGAATGGATTAGATCTTGGGGATTTTCTCAGGCACGTTCCATTGGTGTGGTCATTTTAATTTGGACATTTCGGAAGTAGGGTGACACAGACTGAAGATAGATGTCACTAAAGTTCTGCCTGTCCCCAAAACAATCGTGTTTATCTGACATTCGGCTCCCCAACTGGCCTTGAGGTCGTCTTATCTCAACACGCCTGCAGAAGTTTTGTAAACCTGACGCTCTCACCCCTCCCAAACCTTCTACTGAGGAATTCCACAGACTTTTCAGAGGAGCCCAGCTGAATACAGGGAGTCCTCGATTTACGGCAACTCGGACTTACGGCATAAATCATAATTAATAAAAATATGAAGAAAAAAATGTTTTTTCTTTTTTTCTTTAAAGGGGACCACACATGCAAAATTCACTTTTTAATGTTTTTTTTACTCAACTTTGGGTATTTACTTAATAAAAAAACAGTCCTAAGGCCAAAAAAATGCACCCAGTGGTTTATTTACTCTAAGTAGATTTATTTTACTGTGATAAGATAGGTTTCGTTTTGAAATCAATCGCGCTTGTGACGTCACAAGCGCAGGACAACCCACCCCAACATGAGTCCAGCCCCTCACCTAGCAACCCCTGGTTAGGCTCAACCCAGAGCCATATAAAGTGAGAGTTGCGACACTTCCATAGAGTTCCATTGTAAGAATGGAATGCGGAAGTCACGTGGGTCATGGAGGGGGCGATTTGTTCCATGGCTCTGGTTACAGTCTGAAGCTGCCTGCAGTAGCGCTCCGTCGCCGCCAGAGGGCGCAGCTCCACAAGGTTTCCATAGCCGTAGTTTGGAACGATTGACCGCCTGTCGGCGAGATCAAAGCGTGTCGGAACTCTCTATATATATGGCTCTGGCTCAACCCACTTCTGTATTAAACACATGACTGTTGTTTTTCATGATTTCATCTCATCTTTTGTTTATATGTTCTTAATTTCATGTGTACAGCACTTTGTTGCAGCTGTGTTTTTTTTAAATGGCTTTATAAATAAAGTATAATTGTTATTTTTATGTTTTAGTTCAATTTTTAGTGTATTTGCGATCGCTCCCAACGCGCAGCCGGCAAAAATTAAACGAGCGGACCCCCGGCGTAGGGACCTGCGGCAACGGGACCCTCTTCTGGCGCGATGGAGCGGAGCTTCAACTGTACAGCCTCGCTGCAGCCTCGCAGCAGCCTCGCAGCAGCGAGGACCTTCTCCTTACGGATTAATTTACGGGAGACACTTGGTGAACTTTGTGTTGTCTTGACTGGAACAGCGATAACTCCCAAAATCTCCGCGTGCAACGAGCGGAGCTGGCGAACACCGGAAGAGGAACAAGCTAACATTAGCATTCGGATTCGGGTGGTCTCATGCTAAAAGGAGCAGCAAATTGCGGCGCGCTCAGACGGGTTTCGGTAAGTTATCTTAAGCTAGCACTAACAGTAAGTCAAATGAGTAATAAAAAAAGAGCTAATTTTAAAACAACAACACATTACAGATACTGGCTGTTACAGAGGGCGTAAACAGATCGTTGAAGGGCGTGGACTTCAGAACTTGTATCAGAAACCGGTCGTTCAAAACGAAAGTTAAAAATGGCAGAATTAAAAAGGGTATAATTAATTATCTAAGAATTATTTTGTGTATTAAAATGAATTAATATTGTCAAGATAGCACACAGACATAACATAAAAATTTTAAAGACCTATATGTGGTCCCCTTTAAATGTTCTTTATTTCAAGTGTACAGCACTTTTTTGCAGCTGTTGTTGTTTTAAATGGCTTTAAAAATAAAGTATTATCATTAAAATTATTATTTTTATTATTTTTTAGCCGAATTAAGCAGTTTCCGGTCGCAATGTTTTTAGCTTCTGTTAGCTCTAGCCAAACCGTGTTGGTTCAGAGATTGCTCCGCGTGGACACATGCACTTCAGCTGAACTGCGGTTTCGTGGAAAGACAGATAGACGAAGGACAAAGACGCTGTGGAACGCGTGAACCATTAGACAGCTTAATGTGACCGGACAACCACCACCTAACATGCTAACGTTAGCTCCACTGGAGTCTCCTGCCTGGACAGCAGCCGGCTACGGACCGTGTCGTTCAGAGAGGTTGCTTCGCGCGGACAAATTACCTCCAGCTGAACGGGGGATTTGTGGTTGGATGGATATACGAAGGGAAAAGACGCTATGGAACGCGTGAAGCATTAGACAGCTTAATGTGACCTGACAACCACCACCTAACATGCTAACGTTAGTGTCCGTTTAGAGGTTCCTGCGCTCGGATACATGAGCAGGAGCTGAACGGCGGTTTTGTGGAGTGACGGATGGACGAAGGAAAACGACGCTGTGAAGCAGCAGACAGCGAGCTGGGCCGGCTGCGGCAGCCTTGGATGGGCTAACATGCTAACGGGTGCTGCTAATGGCGGGGCCTATTGTTTTGGATGGACGCCGCGGAGAAACGGCTTTCAGTAAGTTATTAACTCTTTTTCTGGCTCCAAATGTATGGAGTTAACATGCTAACAGTCCTTCCTGTAAACAGTTTGGACCGCGTGGAGCAGCACGAAGTTGCGGAGCTCGGACGTGCAAGGAGCTAACATGCAAACAGACGAGACAAGCTTGATCAGCTCAAAGTAAGAAATTATATTTTAATTTTTTAGTCCTGGACTTTGAGAATTATGTAGCTGTGTTAGGATAGGCGAAGTGCTTGGTAACTTGGTAACTGTTCATTACCGTACATGTATGTGTATCAGTGGCGGCTCGTGTGGTATAAAAGGTGGTCCCCGACTTACGAGTTTTCGACTTACGAGCACCTCGCAGGAACGGAACTCGCTCGTAAGTCGGGGAGTACCTGTACTTAAAAATCAAAATAAATTGATGAATACATTGTACTAACCGGTGAACTTTGGTTTCTGAGCACAGTATATCCAGTATATGAAAACGTAGACTACACCACTGATGCAGTTAACCCTCCTGCTGGCCTTGGGTCAAAATGAGCCACGAGGCCTTAACTCATTTAAGTGTTCTCACACAAACATCAAAACACATCTTATGTCATTATAATAACATGGATAACTTTGCACTTGAATAAATGTTTGGATCATGGGCTAAGTTTTATAGTTGATAATGATGATGGTGTACCTCAAGGCTCCTTTTTGGTATTTTTTGTTTGTACATTTATAACTTTACTGAATTTTATTCATCTAGTATTAACTGACAGATGTCCATGTGTGCTGACAGTACAAAATAAGATCTATATGCAAAAAAAGCAAACAGCAGAAGAACTGTCAGCTTTCATGATCAAAGTCTCTGACTGGTCAAGTAATTCAAGTTTCTGCTTTAATATAATAAAACAATTTATTATTTTCAATGTATGTAAAAAGAGATCAATATCTATATGTTTTTGCAGTAAACTATATTTAAACAAGCTTTTGGTGGTTTAGCTTCTGCTTCACTGAATAACTTCACTGAACAAACAGTAATCGAAGAATGTTGTCCAACGTTTTTATCGATGTTCTTGTTGGAATCTTTAGATCTAAGACAACTTTTTTAATTAATGTTTGTACCATCAGACTGTCCAGAACTGAAAATGAGCCTGTCCGGTTTGTCCTGATCCATTCACATGACGAACAGCATGATGCTGATTTACCTTTACTAGTTTTTCTGTTTGTTGTTTGTTGTTTGTTATATAAGGACAGAAAGTTAAAAAAATGTACATACAGGTTTGTTTTTTTGAGCAGGGATAGTATGTATATATTTTCATGATGGTATAAGAACTAAATAATCAAACCCTTCAAGCACAGCTTGTCTCACAGCTGTTTCCTGGTGGCTGTAATGTTTGCTCACCAGCAGCTTTCAATAACAGACCATGTGAAAGTCATCGCCAACGATTCCAGCTGATTTACGTCTGACATTTGCCCTCTCTCCTTTAGACTGTGCTTTCATTGACTCCTGATGCACATGCTGCACAGCCGTGCGCTCATGTCAGAATGTATGCATGGAATAAATGTGTAGCAGGACTGTCTGCTGGCTGCGCCGCCTCGTCTTCTGAACACAGCTAAAAATGAATAATAAGTGTTCTATGGGGCTCTGTCAAGACCTCTTCTAGCCTGACTAAACCTCAGAGGCAAGACTGTACAACACAGCTGCGTGCATGTGAGACAGTAGTGAGCTAATAAGTGTGTAAATAGCCAAGCTCTTAAACTATTTGAACACCTCTGCAGGGTAATAAAAATGTGGAATGTAAAGGTCATACAAGAAAGTTACAGTTCCTGCAAAAAGAACAAAATGCCTAGAGTAAATTTGTCTGAAGTGCTGTGAACATCACTAATTATTACACTAAACCATCCGAGCCATTAAGCCTCTGTAAGCAGCTTCAGGTTGTGGATTTTTATGACGGATGTCTGCAGCACTCTCACCTGCGTCTGACTGTGACACGAGCAGGCAGATGGAAAGTGTCTGAAATGTGTTTGCTTGCTCTCACCCCTTTCCCAGCTGCCTGCAAACCACTGAAGCATCTTCATCCCCCCACTGTCTGCCACACACAGAGCCCCAGACCCCTCCAAGGTACACCTCCACCCTGCCGTCCAGCTTGGAGAGGCCTCCTTGCAGACGCACCGAGCCTGGAAGGAGAAAAGAAGGCTGGGGTGAAAGACAACGAGATGAAAACAAGACAAAACGTGCTACAACAAAGATAGATCGATAGATAGATAGATAGATAGATAGATAGATAGATAGATAGATAGATAGATAGATAGATAGATAGATAGATAGATAGATAGATAGATAGATAGATAGATAGATAGATAGATAGATAGATAGATAGATAGATAGATAGATAGATAGATAGATAGATAGATAGATAGATAGATAGATAGATAGATAGATAGATAGATAGATAGATAGATAGATAGATAGATAGATAGATAGATAGATAGATAGATAGATAGATAGATAGATAGATAGATAGATAGATAGATAGATAGATAGATAGATAGATAGATAGATAGATAGATAGATAGATAGATAGATAGATAGATAGATAGATAGATAGATAGATAGATAGATAGATAGATAGATAGATAGATAGATAGATAGATAGATAGATAGATAGATAGATAGATAGATAGATAGATAGATAGATAGATAGATAGATAGATAGATAGATAGATAGATAGATAGATAGATAGATAGATAGATAGATAGATAGATAGATAGATAGATAGATAGATAGATAGATAGATAGATAGATAGATAGATAGATAGATAGATAGATAGATAGATAGATAGATAGATAGATAGATAGATAGATAGATAGATAGATAGATAGATAGATAGATAGATAGATAGATAGATAGATAGATAGATAGATAGATAGATAGATAGATAGATAGATAGATAGATAGATAGATAGATAGATAGATAGATAGATAGATAGATAGATAGATAGATAGATAGATAGATAGATAGATAGATAGATAGATAGATAGATAGATAGATAGATAGATAGATAGATAGATAGATAGATAGATAGATAGATAGATAGAAAGATAGATAGATAGATAGATAGATAGATAGATAGATAGATAGATAGATAGATAGATAGATAGATAGATAGATAGATAGATAGATAGATAGATAGATAGATAGATAGATAGATAGATAGATAGATAGATAGATAGATAGATAGATAGATAGATAGATAGATAGATAGATAGATAGATAGATAGATAGATAGATAGATAGATAGATAGATAGATAGATAGATAGATAGATAGATAGATAGATAGATAGATAGATAGATAGATAACTTTTTACAGACTCAGAGTCCAACCTACATAAGAGACAACAAACATGATAAAATAAAATAAAATACAAATAAAAAATTAGAAAAAAATTAGAAAATAAAATAAAAAGTACAATATAAAAAGTACCTAACCGTTCAGGAGGCAATCATACCAATGTCTCCAAAGCACAGATGAATATTTCACTGCACTATATTTGACATTAGTCAACAGTAGAATAATTCTATTATTAGACTTATGTAAACGACAAATAAATTTATACATAAACTTTCTTAAAACAGCCATCAAAGTGCTGACGCGAGCAGATACAAACAGTTCACTGGCACTGGTCCATCTGGGCTTATTTAAAAGAAGTCTTAGTGCGTCATTATAAGCCACCTTCAATCTATGAAGACTGGCTTTTTTTAAATTGCACCACAAATGTGCCGTATACAGTGATGTACAATAAGATCTAAACAAGTTAATTTTCACTTCATCAGAACAGAATGCAAACTTACGAGCAAGGATATTTGCCTGAGCATATATCATTCGAACCTGACGGTAAATGTCCTCATCATCAGACCGACGGTCTGTCAACACATGACCCAGATACTTTACTTCATTTGCAACATTCAATAAAGTCCCAGACAGCTTAAAAAGTGGAAATACACTATTTTTGTCCTCTTTAGTGCGACAAATCAAAATGAGACTTTTAGAGGGGTTGAATATGATATCATGTGTCTCACCATATGCTGAACAGACATGAAGCAGCTTCTGAAGACCAGCTGAACTTGGACTAAAAACCACTAAGTCATCAGCATACATAAGATGATTGATAATTGTATCTCCAACCATGCAGCCAGTTCTACACAGGTTTAGCTGCTTAGAGAGGTCATTCATATAAAAATTAAACAGTATAGGAGATAAAATGCTTCCTTGTCTGACACCATTGCTGACACGGAAGGATGCAGACACACAATTATCCCATTTGACCTGCATATTTTGGTTAGCATACCAATAGGACAGACATCTCACTATATATTTGGGCACACCAGCTTGGCATAATTTTAAAAATAGTTTTCGATGGTTTACACGATCAAAAGCCTTGGAGGCGTCTAAGAAACACATAAAAACCGTAGAATTTTTGTTATTATAGTTATTCAGTAATTCTTTTAGGCCATATATACATAGATCAGTGCCATGCTCGGACTTGAACCCAAATTGATTGTCAGCAGACATTACTATCTTTGCAAATTTTGGCAAAAGAATTAGTTCAAAGACCTTAGATAGTGTATTAGCTAGGGCAATAGGTCTATAGTTATCAGAGCTGCCAATTTTTCCAGCTTTGTTCTTAATCACAGGAAGAATAACAACATTCATCAAGGAATCAGGAATAAAACCATGCATAATAAAACCAGTGAAACACAAGGCAAGAAGAGGGGCTACCCTTGAACTTGCAAACTTGAGATGTTCAGCTGAAATAAGATCCATTCCTATAGATTTATTTACAGATAGTTCTTCAATTGCTTGATAGACCTCATGTGACTTGATAGTTTCTGCAGTACTAACCTTGTCAACATGGAAGGGTTCACTCTGAACACAGGTAAATATCTTGCTGTAGTGTTGTTGCCAAAAATCTACAATCATATTTGCCCCAGAGGCACCATCGACAGTGCAAGGGAGAGTGGATTTATTATTTCCTATAGATTTAACCTCTTTCCAAAAGGCTTTTGTGTCCTTTCCTATGAGTTTTTTTGCCAAGGAATCAGCCCTCATGGTTTGCTCATTCCGTCTAATGAAGCGTAATGCATATTTGTATTTTGCATTAGACAGCTTTTTGTGTTCAAATATAGGACCATGCCTGGGTTTACCTGCTAGAGCCCAATTGGTAGTAGCTTCGCGGGCTTCACTGTGGTATTTAGACACGTATGTGTTCCAACCTGGTTTATTTTTAATCTTTACGTTACTTTTATTATAAGGCAGGCTAGCTCCCAGTAGTGCTTCAGTTATGTCAGAATAAAATTGAGTTATATCGGTTCTATGTCCAATATTAGAGCAGTTACAGTCTGTACAAGCAACCGCCTCTCGGTAGTTTAATGTCAAAGACAATGGAATTTGGTGCAAATCGAGGATAGTTACTTGTTCTTGATTATAATGGATCTGCTTGTGTCTGTGAGTTTCTGTCTGTTAACAAAATATCTGATGAACCATGGGGCCATTCATTGCAACTTAAAGGGAATGATTGTTGAATGTACATTTACAATTTGTTACCTTTTGCAGAAACAAAACTCCAATTAAGGATGGCCACCTGAGACAACTGACCACAGAAAACATTAAAATTGATGTAATTCACTATATTTTACAGATACCGTGTAACATTTGAAAGGATTGTAGCTCAAAGTCATTCACAACATGTTACGCATTGACTGAGATCTTCAATGTTTAGCATTACTTGTTGGAGTCAGTGTCAATTCAAGAATATGAAACATAAAAACAACAGTTGCCCACAGTGCTTTACAGTTCAGTCAAATGAAAATGTCAAGCAACAATAAGAACAAAGAAACACAAGGTATGAAATACAAAACACAATAAGGACAAAAAAACATCAGTTCTACCTGGTTCTCAAACTCAGACTGGATGAAACGTCAGGAGAAAAAAGTCTCAACAGTCTCAGCGGCCTTTGTCTGTTGGTAAAATATCTCATGAACCAATAAAACATTTGTGACTGGCTGCACAACTGACTAACTTTTGGAGTTAACTCAATTAAAAATGGCTGCCACAATCAACAGATCGCCTGAAAAACAAAAAAAACAGGCGTTTTTACAGAAATTGGGGTACGAGATAGTGTCTACCTTTACAGTCATGCACGTTTTTTCTGTGGAGTTTAATGTTTGAAAACACAACAAAACCTGAACAAGAACTTTTCTGATATTTCGTATATGTGTACAGTGCACTCTTCCTGTTTGTTTCTGACTGCTTTGTGTGGGGAGTTTCAGTGGACAAGTCCAGACAAGTTCAACTGTATCTGAGAAGACACGGTGCACCAGCGGTTAGAGCTGTCACCTCTCAGTTAGAAGGTCACAGGTTTGTCTCCCAGCTGGGGGCCTTTCTGGGTGGAGTTTGCATGCATGGGTTTTCTCCAGATGCTCTGGTTTCCTCCCACAGACCAAAAACATGCATGTTAGGCTGATTGTTAACTAAATAATGTGAGCGGCTGTTTGTTTCCATGTGGTCCTGTGATGGATGTGTGATGTGTCCAGGGGGTACGCTGACTGCTGAACGTAAGCACCTACCAGAAACGAGAAATGGGTAACGAAAATAGATGTATGCCAAACTGACACACAGGTACCCGTGAAGGAACGGGCCTGTCAGCATATCTGATCGTGCACTTTTCAAGAGAGAAAACCAACCGCTCAACGCCTCACATTGTAAGATCTCTTCTAGCAGGAGGGATATAACTTATCCACACACTCTGCAGACAAACACCAAGACTAAAAATATCACCGCTGGCGGCTCGAGTCAGACGGAACTCACATTCATCCATCCACCCCACTTAAAACTTGATCTCTTCACTTTCCGTTAACACGATATGATAAACTGTGTTGTGGTTTCCCAGTTGGATGCACTGGGGGTCTGCAGCCTGCAGCTCTGGAGACACATGTGGCTCTTCAAACCCTCTGAGTGGCACTTTGTAAAGTAATTTTTACAATTAAACCCTCAACAGGAAACAAAACTTTTAGCTGTTTGACTGTGCACTGTGTAATATGTGTGCAGTTATTAGAACAGCTTCACATCATTTCAGAATCAGTTGAATGGGACGCATGTTTTTAGATTAATATTCAATGATAAGTTTTAAAAGCGTGTCGACGGGTTTATCAAAAGTAAAATCACAGAAAACATGTTTAAAGCATGTAGCAGACATCTAAAAAAGCTAAGTCTGGTCCTCTGGACATTCAAAAAACAAAGCAAAGCAAAAAAATAAATTTGTAGAAACGCTTCGTCTTTCGTCCGAAAGACTTCCTCAGTCTGAGATGCTGTATTCAGCTCAGTCTTATAAATAAATATTTTGAATGTCCAGAGGACCAGACTTAGCTTTTTTGTTGTTGATTTTTCTACCTGGATTATTGAGCATGCATCAGGGCATGTAGCAGACAATTATTTTCTAATACACAAAAACAGGCCCTCCCCTGATAAAGGTTTTATTTTAGTCTTTTGGGACTTGAGGCTGCAGCTTTGTGCTTCATGTACCTGGTTGATAAGGTGAATGTGTTGGACACTGAGGCTGTGGATGCTTCTCCTTTTGTTTGGATCTAAGAATTAACAGGTCTGGAGTCCTTGCGACATGTGACTAACCAGTATAAATAAATCTAAAAAATCTAAGTCTTTCCTCTGGACATTCAAAAAACAAAACAAAACAAAGCAAACTGTAGAAATGTTTCGTCTTTCGTCCAAAAGACTTCCTCAGTCTGAGAAGCTGTATTCAGCTCAGTCTTATAAATAGCACCCTCCCACAGTGGATCGACCAGTTGGCTGCTGACAGCCCAAACCAGCTGCTCACATGATCAAGGAGGACCATCAGCCTAACGATAGATCGTTAGCACCCTGATGGTTGTTTGCTATTCACAGAGGGCTGAGTGATACTAGCAACAGCATTGTAGGCATAGTTGCCAAGTCCGCTTATTTCAAGCGGCATTGGGCTTGTTTTTCCCTGGAGTCGCTTTCAAATTTGATCAGCCGCTTGTGGCGTTTTTTTGGCTTCTCGCGGACATTGAGTCGCTTATTTGTGCTTGTTTTTCAGTCGAGCAGTAATGCGAGTGGTAGGTAGTTTGTCACGCCCCCCTTCCACGTATGTTACGTCAAGGCGGATGTTACGTTCAGGTGCAGTTGGCGCAAGCGACAGTCAGAGCCGGTAAAACTATATAAGCGCGAGCAATTAATGATGAGTCAGCATGAGCAGCATATAGTGACACAACATATATATCTTGTATCATTCAACTATGTTAGTTTTTAGCAAACAAAATGATAAATTAATGAAAATTACTTTCAAAGTGAGTTTAAAATTAAAAACCGTGTTTCTTCACGGGACATCCGACTACACGCGAATGCAACATTGTTATTTATTCTTTGTCTCATTCATTCATTCAACCTTTATTTAGTCAGGTAAATCTCATTGAGCCTCGAGGGCTCATTTACAAAAGCGACCTGCTACAAACTAAAGAATTTAGTGAAATGTCTAGACAAGACAACGCTAATATGAGCTCTAAGTGGGGTAAATATGGAAAAAAATATAATAAAGATTGGGAGAAAGAGCGTGCTCTTCAAGACTGGATCCGACCACGACCACAGATGGGAGAAAAATGCAAAATGTATTTTTATTTTTTAGACTGAATACGTTCTTTAATGTATAATTTTGCTGGTTATATGTAATGCCATAATAAATATGTTTATACTGTTTAAAACTGCCTTTTTTTACACAATGGGATGGGGTGCTTTTTTTGGGCTTTTTTTGAAAGAGCGAGTCGCTTGTTTGTGCTTGTTTTGAAGGAGCTGATCGCTTCTTTCGGTCTGGAGATCTGGCAACCCTGATTGTAAGAGGGGGACAGTTGAACCCGGAGGCCTCCACCTCTGTTTAATGATGGACGGTTTCTTTTCACAAAGATGGCCTCCTTTACTCCTCTCTCAAACCATCGTTCCTCTCTATCAAGGATGTGAACATCTTCATCCCTGAAAGAGTGACCGCTGGCCTGGAGATGAGTGTAGACCGCAGAGTCCTGACCTGATGATGTTGATCTTCTGTGCTGGGCCATCCTTTTGGCCAGTGGCTGTTTAGTTTCCCCGATATAAGACTGATCACAGCCCTCCTGACACTGAACAGCATACACAATACTATTACGGTACTCTGTTTGTGCTGGGGGACTGGCAGTATAACTAAAGGTTGAATGAATGAAAAATCTCTGAGGATAAAATTATTAATGGACTCTGCTCTGCATGCTTCTGAACAAAAAGTGCATATTGTGTTTATTTTATTTTCTCCTAACATTTAAAACACATAATTTACACCAGGACATTTAATACATTTTTAAGAGCCAAGAAAATTTTAAACTCGTTAGGAATGGTAGTTGAACATAAAGCAGGTGTGTCTCTCCAAGTTCACATGTGTGTACAGTACTGTAGTATTTGGGAACGAGCAGCCATAGCCCCCTCCGTGATGTTCTGGTCTTTGCAGTCCAAAGTGAGGCTGATGCTCTGCAGGTACAGTACCTTGTTTGCAGTCGCAGTAGCCCCAGTCCGTCCTGCCTCGCTGGTTCCTGAAGAAGCACCAGGGTCGGATCCTGCCGTCCGGGTTGCGGCACTGGTTGTGTTCTCCTATCCCTCTGCCCGGGTGGCGCTCCTTGAACCCGGACACCTCGGTCCAGTTCATGCAGCGGCTGCCGGACTCGGTGACGTCCACGGCCCCCCGGTAAGAGCCGTCCCTGCCCCGGCTCCGGGCGCACTCGGTGACGGGGAGGATGACTGAAGGGAGGCGGCTGGAGGAGGCGCCGCCGGCAGCAGCCAGCAGCAGCAGACAGAGCAGCAGCACTGTCATGTTAGCTCCGGTACCGGAGAAATGTGATGCAGGCATCAGCTGACTGCTCATCCACACCGGCTCTGTGGGAGGAGGGAGGAGGGGGTGAGGCTCCTCTCTTATTATAATCACACACACCAGCTTATTTTGGCTTGTGCAAACCAAATAATACAATCTTTTTTTTTATTTTTTATTCTTTATTCATTTCAAATTTAAAAGAACATAAAAAAACTATTCACGTAAATAAAAAAAATCAAACATTACATGAAATGAAAGGAAGCAGAAGATACAATCTTATGCCCCCCCCCCTTTTTTTAAACAAAATTAATTCAAACAATCAATTCAAACAACAATAATAAAAAAATAAATTCACAATAAATAACACATCATACTTATACATTTTGAAACAAAACCAATTTATATTTATTTTTCCAGAAACCTAATTTTATTCATTTTTTTAAAAACAAAGTCATTGTTTTTCAGAGTCAGAGAATCTTTATTGTCATTTGCACCTCATGGCACATGTGATGAAACGAGATTATGTACACGGTCCCAGTTACATCCAACAATAAAAAGTAAGAAAAAAACAGTAAGATATGAACTAAGAAATACATCAACTAAAAAAATACACTAAGCACTAATGCAATATAAAAACATCATTACAAACAGCAGCACAAACATGAGTCTATGAGCAGATGGTCACGAACGAACACAGCAACAAGAAACAGATCAGCATGATGTGATATTTTTCAGTGATTATTCTTATTATTTATTTATTCATGAGTCTAACAGCCTCAGGGTAGAAGCTGTTCCTCAGTCTAGTGGTTCTACACTTGATGCTCCTCAACCTCCGTCCTGAGGGGAGTGGGGCAAAGAGTGTGTGTGCTGGGTGAGTGGGGTCTTTCATGATGCAGGTGGCCTCTTCCTGCATCTGGAGGTGTAAATGTCTGTGATGGTGGGGAGACTGACTCCAACAGACTTCTGTGCAGCCTTCACCACTCTCTGCAAAGCTTTTCTTTCTGCAGCTGTGCAGCCTCCATGCCACACGTTGATGCTGGAGCACAGGATGCTCTCCACTGCACACCTGTAGAAGGAGGTGAGGACTGGGCTGCTCAGACCAGCTCGTCTCAGCCGTCTGAGGAAGTAGAGTCTCTGAT
>JBBPBX010024185.1:11952-39883 GCA_038048925.1 Garcialebias charrua | reverse complement strand
ATTTCTGGTATACACCAGATCTCCCTCCTGAAAATCTGGAGCAACATCCCCATCCTGATTTCTCTGAGCTCTTTTACTCTCCAATTTTCGATGCACCATGTCATAAGCCACCGTTAGAGACTTTTGGTGCTCTTCTACCCACTCTTCCAAGGGCAGGCCAAGATCTTCATCAGTTTCCCTCCGTCCCACCAGGAAATCCACAGGCAACTGTGGCTCCCTACCAAACATCAAGAAGTAGGGTGTCATTCCAGTGGATTGATGGATAGTTGTATTATATGCAAAGGTAACTTGAGAAATATGGCGAGGCCACCTACGTTTCTGTTCTGGTGGAAGTGTTCGAAGTAAATCATGTAAGGTGCGATTAAAACGCTCACACTGCCCATTCCCCTGAGGATGATAAGGGGTAGTGCGGCTTTTCTCGATTTTATACAACTTACAGAGCTGATAGACCAAATTACTCTCAAAATTTCGCCCTTGATCAGAATGAATCCGGCTTGGGGGCCCAAACAGCTGAAACCAATGTTTCACTAGTGCCTCTGCAACAGTACTCGCACGCTGATCTTTCGTGGGAACAGCCTGTGTATACTTGGAAAATACATCAGTCATTACAAGAACATTTTCTCTACCATCTGTAGAAGGTTCTAAAACCGTGAAGTCTATTGCCAAAATCTCATGAGGTCTAGAAGCTTTGATCGCACCAATGTAGGTTTTAACCTTTGGCAACATGGCCTTCGATACCACACACCTTTCACAGTTTTTACACCACCTCTCTACATCTGAGTACATATTGGGCCAATAGTACCGCGAGCGAATCAACTGTAAAGTCCTCTCTACTCCCTGGTGGCCATGATCATCATGAAGTGAGCGAAGAACACCCTCCTGCAAACAATGTGGTAACACAGATTGTTCAACCTCAGTCTGTCCGTCAGAAGTGTAAGCACAACGATAAAGGACAGATTCTCTTTCCCTAAGTCGACCCCACTGCCGAACTAACTCTCTAGTGGCTTTATCAAGCCCATCTCTCTCCTTAGCATCAGGCTTCCTACCCCTTACCCAAAATCGCCTAAAGGAACCCACAACAGGATCCTGATGTTGCAATGTACTAAGGTCAGTGGTTGACAGACCCGGTAATGCACAGATCTCTTCCTGTACTCCAGCAAACCCCTCATCTAGACCTAAGCCAGCCCCTACTTCTCTGTGCATGACATGTTGACGGGACAGTGCATCTGCATTAGCATTTTGCGAGCCTGGGCGGTATTTCAAAGTCAAATCAAAAGCTGCCAATTCGGAGACCCATCTCTGCTCTGTTGCCCCAAATTTTGCTGTAGCCAAATGACTCAATGGATTATTATCTGTAAAGACTGTACACTTGTTACCCAGCAAATACTCTCTAAATTTTTCTGTAACCGCCCATTTAAGAGCTACCAATTCTAACTTCATAGAGCTGTAGTTACTCATGTTACGCTCAGTGGGCTTCAGACTGCGACTTGCGAATGCTACAGGACGCAACTTACCCCCATGCTCTTGAGAGAGTACTGCTCCTAACCCTCCATGACTGGCATCTACTTCCAAGACAAAAGGCTTCTGGAAGTCTGCATAGGCAAGAACAGGAGTTGTTATCAATGTAGCTTTGAGCTTCTGAAAACTCTGCTCACACTCTTCATCCCAGAAGTCACCCAAAGGCTTCTTAGGGGTTTTACCCCTTTTCCTAGGAGGAAGCAGTCTAGCAACAAGACGATTTAACGGGGCAGCCACCTTTGAAAAACCACCCATAAACCTCCTATAATAACTGGCAAACCCTAAAAATGAGCGAAGCTCTGCCAGAGTAGCGGGTCGCTTCCAGTCTCGTACTGCTGCTACCTTATCTGGGTCTGTAGAGACCCCCTCCTCTGATACCACATGACCCAAATACTTAACTCTCTTCTGGAAAAAATGACATTTTGATAGTTTGACCTTTAACCCCTGGCTTTCCAATCTGGAGAATACCTGATTTAACCGTTGCAAATGCTGTTCGACAGTTGAAGAGAAGATAATAACATCATCTAAATACAAAAGCAGTGACTGGTAGCGGCAGTCTCCAAACAGACGCTCCATCAGACGCTGAAAAGTACTGGGTGCATTACATAAGCCAAAAGGCATGCGATTAAACTCAAATAGTCCAAATGGTGTGCAAAAAGCAGTTTTTTCCTTGTCCTTGTCAGCCATCTCAACCTGACTGTACCCACTAGCCAAATCTAGTGTTGTAAACCACTGTGCTCCAGCCAACGCATCCAGAGATTCATCAATCCTAGGTAAAGGGAATGCATCCTTCCTTGTTTTAGCATTCAGCTGTCTATAATCCACACACATGCGTAATGTACCATCTTTTTTCTGTACTAAAACTATTGGTGATGCATATGGACTACTGCTTTCCCTAATAACATGACTTTGTAATAGCTGTTGAATGTGATTACGGACCAGATCATACTGAGAAGGAAGAATGCGTCGATAAGGTTGTCGTACTGGTGTTTCATCTAACAAGGGGATCTCGTGTTTCACTAAATTGGTACTACCCACATCTAGATCACTCCTGGCAAACACCTTGTTGTATTTTAACAACAAATCCCTTGCCAGTTGTTTCTCTTTACCATGCAGATTTTCAAACTCAGGTAGGTCCAAGTCTGTGTTATTTAAGGCATTTTCATGACTAGCAATGAATGCTGTACAACTATGTGAGTCAACAGAGACTTTTATCTTAGACTCTTCCGTCACCACAGTAGCAGTCTGAACAGTGGCCACAACTCTACGAGGTGCTAACCACATATCACTTATACCCACATTGGTAATGGGAACATACACACCACCCCTCCCTGCCTTCACTAAAGAAGGTGAAACCAACAAACCCTCCGGGAGGCTGCCCCCCTCATGACCCAGAGGCTCAACTAACAAATCAGTAGGCTGGTGTACGGGCATCTGTGGGCATGTCACCGGCACATAACACAAACTTCCAGCTTTGACACAAAAAGATTTCTTACCCTGAACTCTGACCTGATGAGGGTCAGGGGAGTTGGCCATAGCTTCCATCATCTGACAGTATCTCAAGGTTCTTCTCCACCCCCGTGGTGCTGACTTGAGTATAGGTGCTTCCCAGAGATCAGAGCCATATTGTTTACACAGACATGATGTAAATATGAGACGGGTCCTCATCCTTCATGCACTTCCTGTATACCTGCGTGAAGATGCCTCCAAGTTCTTCATGACCTGTAATGTAAGTAATACTGTGCTATCCATTCCAGAGGACTATTCCAGAAAGGAGGTTCAGCAAACCTTGACTTTTTTCGATTACTTACTGCAATCTTCATCAGAAGTCATGTGGTGTAACTGACGTGTCTGCCAGCTGATTTTAACCAAGCAAAAATCAGCTGGCAGACTTCCTGCCATTTGCTGGAAGTAATCCAAATGTGAAGGTACTAACAAACAGCACTGGTCTGATGAAAACAAAACTTTAACTACACTCTGAGTTGATGTGTTATCCCTCCAGAAAATGTTTGCTTCCTGTTGTTCCCCTGTTGCCATGGTGAATCACAGTAACGGAGCTATGTTGATGGTGGCTTTTTACTAGTCGTCAGGCAGGAGCTCAACTCAAAGTCAATTTAACAAATTCCAGGGTTCCCACGGTTCCTTAAAGTCTTAGATTTTCTTTGAAAATGTTAATTTCTTAAAAAGTCTTAAATTCACTGAAAATGTAGCTTTAGGTATTAAAGTAGATTAGGGTATTTTAAGTACTGATAGATAAAAGGAGATCAATGAAAATAATGTTTGACTCTGTTTACAGCGGGTATGTAGCTTCAATTTGTTTTAGAAGTAAACATAACAAAATAATCCAACTTCTCTTCCTACACGCTGCAGAACTGATGTGCAACGATACAAATAACAATAATTTAGTTGTCAAAACGCCTAATTTCCCAAAATCTAGCCTGCAACAGTTATTTGAGGGATGTGAAAGATAAGTGTGAAACAAACATAAAATATAAGCATATGTAAAGACAATGGTTTAAACATGTAGCTAAGTTGCAGTCTAAGTCCTAGGTGCTAAGTGACAGTAATGTCTAGACATCATTAGCATAATTAGTGTAGTAAACTTGAAGGAATGAACTCATTCTTGTATTTGTGTTTTGTAGGCAGCAGATGGTCCAGACCTCACTGACACTCCGGTGGCTCTTCTGACAGTCGTCCCAGATGACACTACTGATGCAGTCGTCCCAGATGACACTACTGATGCAGCCATGTTCAGCCCTGAGAGCATCTTTATTGTCGTGGAGGATGAAATGATTGCGAGTGGTCCCACAAATCTGGCTGACTCATTTGTCCTGCTCCTTGGGTACATCTAACGTAACTAACGAAACGACTGTTCAGTTCATGCACTATACACGTTTAAAGATCCACTGACATCTTCTTTGAACTTTGCATGAAATGTCACAAGATATATATCTTGTATCATTCAACTATGTTCGTTTTTGCAAACAAAATGATAAATTAATGAAAATTCCTTTCAAAGTGAGTTTAAAATTAAAAACCATGTTTCTGCACGGGACGTCTGACTGCACGCGAATGCAACATCTGTGACGTAGGAGAAAGAACCTTCAGTCTGCGTCCGCTAGGATAACATATTGTATTCTCTGCCAGATCGCCTTTTTTTGTATAACTTGAAAATTGCCGGTACGTTGTGTCGCATTTGAGTGTTCTAATATCATCAGTGAACAAGTGAGCCTTTTCACTTTCCCAAAAGATGTAAACCTTTGTCAAGTATGGAATAAATAAAGCTGCCCCCCCTCGGAGATCCCTCGCTTCCTGAAAAGGTAAGAGTCAAATAAATACGGGTGCAGACCTAAATTAGAACCTGCTGTTTCTGCTCATCTAACTTGCTCCTTCCAAAACTGAAGACAAATCGCTCAAATCTTCACTTAGATTGATAATTTTGTTGTTTTATTTCTTGTCCGCCATAAATATTTAAAAGGGGCGTTCTAAAGACGGTCTTTCTCCTACGTCAAATGTTGCATTCGCGTGTAGTCGGAATGGATGTCCCGTGAAGAAACACGGTTTTTAATTTTAAACTCACTTTGAAAGGAATTTTCATTAATTTATCATTTTGTTCGCAAAAACGAACATAGTTGAATGATACAAGATATATATCTTGTAACATTTTATGCAAAGTTCAAAGATGTCAGTGGACCTTTAAAGTGTATGTGACATCATCTTTCTACTTTGCATAAAATGTTACAAGATATATATCTTGTAACATTCAACTATGTTCGTTTTTGTAACAAAAGGATAAATTAATGAAAATTCCTTTCAAAGTGAGTTTAAAATTAAAAACCGGGTTTCTTCACGGGACATCCGACTACACGCAAATGCAACATCTGTGACATAGGAAGGAGGAAGTCTTTAGAACACCCCTTTTTAAATATTCATGGCGGACAAGAAATAAAACAACAAAATTATCAATCTAAGTGAAGATTTGAGCGATTTTTCTTCAGTTTAGGAAGCAGCAAGTTAGATGAGCAGAAACAGCAGGTTCTAATTTAGCTCTGCACCCGTATTTAATTGACTCTTACCTTTTCAGGAAGCGAGGGATCTCCGAGGGGGGGCAGCTTTATTTATTCCATACTTGACAAAGGTTTACATCTTTTGGGAAAGTGAAAAGGCTCACTTGTTCACTGATGATATTAGAACACCCAAATGTGACACAACGTATGGTACCTGCATTTTTCAAGTTATAAAAAAAAAAGGCGATCTGGCAGAGAATACGTTATGAGTTATCCTAGCACGCAGACTGAAGGTTCCTTCTCCTACGTCACAGGTGTTGCATTCACGTGTAGTCGGACGTCCCGTGAAGAAACACGGTTTTTAATTTTAAACTCACTTTGAAAGGAATTTTCATTAATTTATCATTTTGTTTGCAAAAACGAACATAGTTGAATGATACAAGATATATATCTTGTGACATTTTATGCAAAGTTCAAAGATGATGTCAGTGGATTTAAGGTTCTGTTAACGCTTACCTTGATGCAGTACCTGATGTTGCCAGTTGACGTAAGGCACAGTTGAAACAACTACAGTATAGTACTTTATTTTAATGTTGTTTTTTTTTAGTTTCCTTAAGTGCCTTAATGTTTTTAAACAGTGTTAAATGGCAGCACATTGTAAATGTTGTTGTTGTTGAGGATGGATTATACTTATACTTGTTAATACATAAATATAACCACATTGGCGTATTGCTCAAAGTTTATGCACTAAAATAACTTGTGGGAAACGACTGTTCAGTTCATGCACTATACACGTTTAAGATTCTGTTGCCTAATGCCTACCTTGATGCAGTACCTGATGTTGCCAGTTGAAGTAAGGCACAACAACTACAGTACATAATGTTTTTTTTTTAGTTTCCTTAAGTGCCTTAATGTTTTTAAACAGTGTTAAATGGCAGCACATTGTAAATGTTGTTGTTGTTGAGGATGGATTATACTTATACTTGTTAATACATAAATATAACCGCATTGGCATATTGCTCAAAGTTTATGCACTAAAATAACTTGTGGGAAACGACTGTTCGATTCATGCACTATACACGTTTAAGGTTCTGTTGCTTAACGCCTACCTTGATGCAGTACCTGATGTTGCCAGTTGAAGTAAGGCACAACAACTACAGTACATAATGTTTTTTTTTAAAGTTTCCTTAAGTGCCTAAATGTTTTTAAACCGTGTTAAATTGCAGCACATTGAGGATGGATTATATTTATAAGCTAGAGTTTTAATCCTTTGAGTTTTTCTCTTAAGGTGCTGGAGCCATCTCCTTTTTCGTTTGTTTTAATTTATGACTGTATACTGTATATATATTTAATAAAATAATTTGTTAAAAAATTGAGTATTTCATGGGTCAATTTTGAGTAAATATTTCCCAGATTATGAGCTGAGTAATGTAGAAAATTTTAAGTTTATTTCAAGCCGTATTTGAGTTGAAAATTATAAAAAATTTGAGTGTATTTCAAGTATATATGAGCTGAAATTTTTGAAAATTTTAAGTGAAGTACTCCATAATTATAAGTTGAGAAATATAAAAAATTTGAGTGTATTTCAAGTATATATGAGCTGAAATTTTTGAAAATTTTAAGTGAAGTACTCCATAATTATAAGTTGAGAAATATCAAGATTTTTAAGTTAATGTTGAGATAATTTAAGACAACTGCACATGCAATTTTTAATTTGTATAAACTTAAAAATTTTAAAAACATCACTCAATTTTTATTATGTAATCTGTTACAAAAAAACTTTTGAGTTCTGTGAACTTATTAGGGTTTACAGTGTTGGAATGGACTTCATGGGACCTTTTCCACGCAGTAAGAAAGGAAATGTCTTCCTTTTTGTTGTGATTGACTACTTCACAAAGTGGGTGGAAATGTTTCCTGTAAGAGACAGCAAGACACCGAAACTCATTACTATCCTCCGGGAGGAGATATTTACTCGTTACGGAGTTCCACAAAGCCTGGTGTCAGATCGTGGTCCCCAGTTTACCAGTAAAGAGATGTCCAGTTTTTGCTCTATGTGGGGTGTAAAGCATCATTTTACAACAAGCTATCATCCCCAATCTAACTTGACTGAAAGGGCGAACAGAACTATCAAAACAATGATAGCCTCATTTGTTGGACAGCATCACAATCTATGGGACCAACATATCTGGGAGTTCCGTTTTGCCATCAATGGCGCTCAACATGAAACCACAGGGAGAGCCCCTGCAGAGCTAATGTTGGGACGTCAACTTCAAGGGCCATTGGAGAGGATGATAGCTAAACCACCATCGCCTCAGCAACCCATATATAAATTGATGGAGCGACACAATGAGATGAAGGAAGAAGTCAAACGGAAAGTTGGGATAAGTCAAACCAGACAAGCTAAATACTACAATGCCCGGAGGAGGGGTGCACAGTTCCGGCCGGGAGATTTGGTCTGGGTAAGGTCTCATCCCCTTTCCAAAGCAATAGATAGTTTTTCCTCAAAGCTAGCGCCAAAGTGGTCAGGACCAGCTACAGTGAGGAAACAGTTAGGCCCAGTAAATTATCAGCTCCAGTGGAAAGACCAGCACAGAGGAACAGATACTGTTAATGTGGTTAACTTAAAGCCTTATTTTGGAGTTCAGCCTCCCTTGCCTCCGGCTGGGGGCGGGGGGATTGTAACATAACCAAAATGTTTGTTTTTCTCTGCATGACTAAATAGTGAATAATTGTAAAAAATAGAGGAAGCAAACTGTTTTGTAGAACAGATGCTTGTTATTTCATTGTTAAAATCATTCCATGTTTCCACTTTTTAAAGCTGATTTTGGGCAGTATCATGCAGGTTTTCAGGTGTGGTTGAACTTGGGAGATAAAAAGGGGCGTGTGCAGCCGCGCGGGAGACGCAGCTG
This sequence comes from Garcialebias charrua, assembly GCA_038048925.1. NCBI lineage: Eukaryota > Metazoa > Chordata > Actinopteri > Cyprinodontiformes > Rivulidae > Garcialebias > Garcialebias charrua. Next base: position 31,449 of record JBBPBX010024185.1, on the reverse strand, counting down.
GAGCCACGCAGCTGAAGAGGAAGAGGCACACAGACAGATCTGCGCAGCGGGAGACTCAAGTTGACTTAACGTGTAAAACAAGATAAAAAAAGCAAAGATAAGACATTAAACCGCAAGCAAAGTTCATCCCAGCGCCGCAGATTGTGTGTTTTAAAGACTGGATCAGAGTTTGCACACAGGAAACGCCGCCAGGTGCAAGAGGACGTCACAGGGAGGAAGGAAAAACGCTCCCGGTGAGATCTGGACTTTACTTCTCTTTTTGGGGTTTTTTGGGTGGTACCACTCTCTCTCTCATTTTTTAAATATCTCTTTTGGGGGGGAAAGCGAGATAATTTTGGATTTTTTCATTTTTGGATTGTGACTTTGGGGTAAAATGGGGAAATATTATCCAGGATTGTTGATTTAATTTTTGAACATATGGGACTCTGTTGCTGACTTTATTCTCATTAAAAGGCAACAAGGAATTTTTGGACAATTAATTATTCAGGTTTTTGTGTTGGACAATTATCCAGGTTTTTGATTTAATTTTTGAAGATATGGGACTCTGTTGCTGACTTTATTCTCATTAAAAGGCAACAAGGAATTTTGGGACATTTAATTATTCAGGTTTTTGTGGTGGTCCTAAACTGAGTGATTTAAATCTAACCTACTTTTATTTATTAGAGGGATCTTTGTAACAACTGTACTCATCAGAATAATATTAGTTCTTAGTGTCATGTCCTTTTTTTTTAATTTATAAATCATTGTTGTGAAAAATGACAAATTTAGTTCAGAGTGGTTGGATATTTATGTGTTTATTAAAATAATTATTGTATCACATTTTGCCTGATTTCCTGTGACAGAACCCCCTTGATGATATTGTGAATTCTGCTTTAAATCAAGTTGAATTTTACAGCACCGCCATATACGTTGCATCTATTATGCGTCACCGCTGACGCGTTGCACATGTTGTTACACGTCAGCGCTGACAACCTGGAAATGTGGGCCGGTGTATTTGGGTGTTTTGCCAAAAATGGATTGGCTGCCATATGGCCACAGGAGCGTGAACGGAAGGACTTTAACAAGATTAACACTTAAAAGCAATCATCTGTTTGCTGAAAATTATAGCAAAGGTGTTTCTGAGCTGAACTTTTCCTTAATAAATGCACATAATGGTCAAATCAGCTGAATTAAAAAAAACTGTAGTGTCGCTGCCTCAGTTCTGTGAAACGTGGATGCGCTGTAAAGTAACTGAATGTCCACACACTTGTTCAGCTTTTACCAGAACTCTTCTTCATGCCAGCTCAGATCCAACATAGCATATGACATGAGCAGCAGGACCGAATAAACATTTAAAACATGGACATTCAGTTACTTTACATTGAAGTCGACGTTGGACACACGACTTCAGGAAAATGGCCAAGTTCAACCCACCGGAGAGTTTTCCATTTGACCGCCCGACAGAATGGGAAGATTGGAAACAACGTTTCAAACGCTTTCGGTTGGCGACAAAACTGAATAAAGAGGACGGCGAGGTCCAGGTCAGTTCTTTAATATACGCCATGGGCCCGGAGGCTGAAAACATTTTTAAGGCTTTCACTTTTGAGGAGGATGATCAAAATAAATTTGACGTTGTGTTAGGAAAATACGACGAGTACTTCTACCCCAAAAGGAACGTAATTCACGAGCGCGCATGTTTCCACCAGAGAGTGCAGCGGCCCGGTGAGAACGTTGAAACGTTTATCAGAGCCTTGTATGACCTATCTGAACATTGTGACTTTGGGACACACAGAGAGGAGCACATTAGGGACCGCATAGTAGTGGGCATTAATGACAAAGAGCTGTCACGTAAACTGCAGCTAGAGTCAACACTCACGTTAGCCCAAACTATTCAAGCTGTGCGCCAGTCCGAGGAGGTGTCCAGGCAGATGTCCCAGCAGAGTGAGGCGTGTGCAGCAGTACAGGAGATCGCACAAGCTAAATCATACAGGGGACGTCCACAATGGAAAAACAAAAAGAGGGAAAGTGGAGATCGAACAACAGAACCAAAATGTGGAAGATGTGGCAAAATAAAGCATAAAGACCAAGATAAATGCCCAGCTAAGAGATCAACCTGCAATAAATGCAAAAAGGTGGGTCACTGGGAAATAATGTGCCACAGCAGATCAATCAGGGAAGTGACAGAGACAGATCCAGTTTCACAAACACCATACTTCCTCGGGGCAGTCACAGACGCTAATAGAGAGAGAGATCAATGGTCTGTACAAATTCTGATTGGTGCAACACCTGTTACCTTTAAAATTGATACAGGGGCAGATTTAAACATCATGGACAGAGAGACATTTAACACATTAGTCCCTGAGCAAAAACTGATTCAGTCAAACATTCCTCCAATAAACAGCCCAGGTGGTCAGCTCAACTGTATGGGGAAGTTTCAGGCCAGTACAAAATACAAGGAGAAGCACTACTCATTCCCAGTGTATGTGATCCATAGTCACACAGCTAACAGCCTGCTAGGCAGAGACACAGCGTGTACAATGGGACTAGTTAAACGCATTGAGGAAGTGCACACCGCATTTGGTGAACATGGGACTCTTAAGACAGAGCCCGTAAAAATACAGCTAAATGATAACACAGAGCCATACGCTGTACACACGGCCCGCAGAGTTCCCCTACCTCTCATCGAGAAAGTAAGAGAGGAAATACAACGCATGGAGGAGAATGGTGTGATCGAAAAGGTGACAGAACCAACTGATTGGTGCGCACCTATGGTGCCAGTCCCAAGACGAAATGGCAAAGTGCGCATCTGCGTTGATCTGAAAAGGTTAAACGAGGCAGTGAAGAGAGAGAGATATGTTCTCCCAACCGCTGAAGAAATCACTGCAAAGCTAAGTGGAGCCACCACATTTACATCACTGGATGCTGCTTCAGGGTTTTGGCAAATCCCTCTTCATCCGACAAGCAGCAAGCTAACCACATTTATAACACCTTTTGGAAGATACGCATTCAAACGTCTCCCTTTTGGCATCACAAGTGCCCCAGAAATCTTCCAGAGGAAAATGGCAGAGACCTTAAATGATCTAGAAGGAGTCGCCATCTACATGGATGACATATTGGTATACGGCAACACTGCAGAACAACATGATCAGCGGCTAAACAAAGTATTGGAGAGAATCGAGTCAACTGGCCTAAAGCTGAATAAAGACAAGTGCGTGTTCAGACAGAACCAACTTCACTTCCTGGGCCAGGTGATTGACAAGTCAGGTGTGAAACCTGATCCCAACAAAGTAAAAGCTATTCAAGAGCTACCAGAACCACAAAATGTCCAAGATTTAAAACGTGTTCTCGGCATGTTCACATACTTGGGGAAGTATATTCCACACCTGTCAACAGTGGGTCAGCCACTGTATGAACTGTTGAGATCTAAGACTACATGGACGTGGGACCACCCGCAGAAGGAGGCGTTCCAGCGAATCAAAGACATTCTGTCCACGTCTCCTGTACTAAAGTTCTATGATGTGAATCGACCTACAGCAGTATCAGCAGACGCCAGCAGCTACGGCATCGGAGGCGTGCTGCTGCAGCAACACGAGGGGGACTGGAAGCCAGTCGCTTACTGTTCACGCCGCTTGTCTGACGCTGAAACCAGGTATGCCCAGATAGAAAAAGAATGTCTGGCTTGTGTTTGGGCATGCGAGAGATTTGAAAAATATCTGGTTGGGCTGGAGAGCTTCAAACTGGTCACTGACCACAAGCCCTTGATGCCACTGATGAATAAAAAGGACTTGGACAATGGCCCTCATTCACAAACCGTTTGTACGCACAGATTTGTTCTTAAACTGTGCGTACGAGTGATTTAGGATCATTTGTGGCATTCAACAATGTTTTCGTATCCTAGGATTTTTTTCAGATACGAACAAAATTTACGAGTGGTCCGGACCTGTCGTATAATTTAGGAGCGTCAGTCTGCTGTCATCCAGACGGATCTTCTCCACGAATAACTTCATATTTCGTTATTTAGAAAATATTTTGGGTTTAAAAAAATCACGCACCATAATTATTCTTGACAATAGGTTATTCTGTTTGAATTAGAATTATAATTTTAAGTTTAATTTGTCTGGTGTGTCGCGCAGGCTTCAGTGAGTCGTGCGCTCCCCTTGGTCATCAAAGCCGCTCCTCATATTAACACCCAGGTACATAAAATCCCCATACACCGCCGCAGAACAAGTACGAATTAAGACTGATCTTGTGCCAAACACCATCGGAGCAATTGATTATTATATCTGATTCGAAATATAACCTGCAGAATGTGGTTGCGCGCTGACCAGGAGGTGCGCGCATCATTTGTGCTGCAAAACATGTTGGCACGCGTCTTGCAGCGTGGCATTTATTGTCCACCATCTCGCAGACTACAGTATTCCTTGATCTCCTCCTGTCCGTGCTGCGGCGAGACGTTTGTTTGAAGCCATTTTCAGATCAAACCATTTATTCTTGATTTCTGATACTGTACGACCCACGGGAGACAAAACATATGCACTACAATATTAATATGATGTTAACTGTAGTTTCGAGACATTTTAAAATGCTTCTGTTCAAAAACACATCCGACACTTGCGGGGGGGTGGGGGGTAGCGGTGCGCCACGGCTCTTCTGAATAAGTGAAACTATAATGTAACACAGTACACTAAAATTAAAGATATTTGACCATCCGACACTTGCGGGGGGGTGGGGGGGTAGCCACAGCGCGACTGAGAGCAGATCTCCGAACGCGTGAAGTTCCTCCTTTTACTTCTTGAGTTTGAATGAATGGACACTTCCTGCTGTCAGAAGGCAGGAAACGTGGCCTTATATGGTGTTTTGAGGGGTGGGAATTATGTAAATGACCTCTACGCGTGCACGCGCAGCTGTTTAGGACAGGTGGGATTCATTAAATTTACGCAACCCATTTACACACGTTTCCTCAGGATAGAAGACTTTGTTGAATCTGACGTGGCATGTTCGTACGAACGCTTCGTACGAACAAAAGTAGGAGAAATTTAGGATAAAAATACGAACATTTTCGTGAATGAGGGCCAATGTCCCCATACACTGCCAAAGACTCTTGATGAGACTCATGAGGTTCAAACCTTCAGCAGAGTATGCACCAGGAAAGACTCTCATTGTGGCAGATACACTCTCCTGCAGCCCATTACAGTGCACATCGGAGGTGAGCGAAACCCATTCTGATATAGAGTGCTACATTGCAGCCATTATCAGAGGCATGCCAGCCACTCCACAAAAGCTAGAGTCTATACGTTTGGCCACAGCAGCCGACAGTAACTTACAGACGATACTGCAGTATATTAAGTCGGGATGGCCAGAATACATAGGAAATGTCCCCATAGCCATCAGAGACTACTACCCAATCAAAAGTGAACTGTCAGAATACAATGGGATTGTCACAAGAGGCTGTCGCATGTTAGTCCCATCCACTTTAAGAGCGGACATACTAGATCGGATCCATGATGGACATCAGGGTCTGACCAAATGCAGAGAGCGGGCTAATGCTTCCGTGTGGTGGCCGGGCATCTCTTCTGACATTAAACTGAAAGTGGAATCCTGTCAAACTTGCCGAGAGATGAAACATTCTCAGCGTAGGGAGCCACTCATCTCTACCCCACTACCTGGCAGACCCTGGGAAAGACTTGCAATCGATCTGTGTGACTTTAACAAACACACTTACCTGGTAGTGTCAGATTACTTCTCCAGGTTCCTTGAGATACTCCACATGCCGACGACGACTGCGTCACAAGTGGTGCTAAAACTAAAGGCACTCTTTGCTCGCTTCGGCTGCCCGGACCAAGTTGTTTCGGATAACGGGCCACAGTTTGCCTGTGCAGAATTTCAGGAGTTTGCTCAAGAGTTCGATTTTCAGCACATCACTTCGAGCCCACATAACCCTCAAGGAAATGGACACGCTGAGAGAGGGGTACAGATTGCAAAGAGAATCTTGAAACAGAAAGACCCTTTGCTTGCACTCATGTGTTACCGTTCTACCCCATGCGCCACCACAGGTGTCAGCCCTGCAGAATTACTCATGGGAAGAAAGATCAAAACAACACTCTCCACGCTCGAGTCAAATCTCCAACCCAGATGGCCTGATCTACGAGCGGTCAGGTGTAAGGATGCCAAAGAAAAACGGAGACAAGCATTCTACTAACAGGACCATGTAACGTCCACAGCTGGTTAGGAGAACGGTTTCCAGCAGAGGACATAACTTTCATTTAATATTGTAACCTGGCTGTGCAAATGTAACGGCTAACAGCACAAACATTTAATATAAACTTGTTGTATTGTAAAATACAAGAACCAATGTTAAAATACCTAACATTGTAACAACACTCAAACTCAACTATGGTAGTCCAAACCCTGCACTTGCACAAACACCAAAAACCATGTGGCTTTTGAAGTCTTGATATGTTGTATGGATTGTGGGGAGATACAGCTGGATTGTGCACGTGTTCGCTTTTGGGAATTTGGACAGCTCTCCACTATCCTCAGGATCATGCAGAAAGCACAGAGTTGGAGTGGGCTTTAGACCAAGTGGAGGAAAGGATTTCAAGCCTGTGGAGAAAAACAGGATCTTCTCCAATGAGGTGCCTGAGTGTTCATCTAAAAAAATAAAGGACATAAAAAAATATTGAGGAACAGAAGAATTCACAACAACTGTAGGTTGCCCTTGCCTCTGGTAAGGTGGCATTATAAATCTAACACATTTTAAAGTAAAGTTTAAAAAAGGTTTAAAACATGTTAGAGATCACTTTCCAGGTTTGTTTTATAGCCATTTTCCATTCCAAAACAAAATCACTGGAACATTTAACCAGTTTGTGTTTTTACTACCTATTTTTCCCATACCCTCTGCTTCAAAGATGAAGTTTTCCCACAGACAGAGGATTAGGTTCTCAGTGGAACGCTTGTTGGAACCAGGGTGGTGTAGCACTGGTCTGAAGGCTTCTTTGATTTGTTCTGCTGTTGTTGGGTTGTTCTGATGACACATGACATCCAAGAAGTACTCCTTGTTTTCCAGCATTGCCGAATAAACTCCCAAGGTCTTAAGGCCATCTTTGAACCTTGTATGACAACATACAATCAGTAACAGTGATAAATAAACTGTCAATTTTTTTGTAAACATTGATTTGTTTATTTGTGACCCATCACATCAAACCAAAGTTTATGCTTAATTTGGTTAAAATGAGCTCAGCACAGTTTCGGATTCATGCTATTTAAGCTACATTTTGATACCTCAATCACCCTGATAGCATGAGTGGTTCCAGAGATACAACTTAATTTGTATTGTTAATCACAATAATACATCACTATTACTGCCTATTTCTCCACATACCACTTTGGGACTTAATCCTTAGTTCTATGTGATACTTCACATTTATTATTATTATTATTATTATTATTATTATTATTATTATTACTACTATTTATTTTTATTTATTTTTTATTATTATTATTATTATCCCAAAAAGTATGGGCCCAACCATCAGTATGAAACAATTTGCTTTGGGACTTTGCCCATGTGGTACATGGCAGATGTAATTTAATGGACGCTGATGCTTAGAGAAGGCCTTACTAACATGCAGGTTATAATAGGCTAAAATAAATAAAATCTACAATAAATAAAATCTACAATCATTCAAAGATATTACCACATTTCAACAAGACATTTATTGAAATGTTCCTCCACCAGTTTAAGAATATAAAACTAAGCTATAAAATGTCCATCCTTGTTCACAGGAATAGAATTTTTTTTGTTAGACAAGAGGCAAAATAAATAAATAAAAATGCACAATTTATCAAGTTTTCTTTTCTCATTATTTTTTGGAACTGATCACAGCTGCCACAATTGAGTCACTGAAAGCGATAAATCTATACAACTAAAAAGGGTCATAGAAAATAATTGGTATGTGATAGCCTGACCAAAAATACCAAAACTTGATACAATATTCCTCCATGTCATACCAGTTTATTGACAGCAAGAGGAGCAGTTATAACATTTACCTAAATTTATCAGTTTATGTATTGAAATAGCTTGTGTTGCTCTGCGTATACAGAGGTATAGAGATAGGTGAAAGCATGTGACCCATAAAGGAGAAGCAGAGTACATAATGGATGTAAGGATGTATGTACAGTATGTATTAAAATACAATCTGTAGAATTGTAAAAAATGTCAAGAATATCTGATTGTATTTAAAAATGTGGCAGTGAGTTGCATAGCTGTGGAAATTTTCAATGGAATAAAACTTGTGCCAGCAGGAATTGAATTAGAATTGCTCAGATTGAATCTGAATGTGCATAATTTAAAACTGAATGCATTGGTTCCTAAATGAATTTCACTAAATTGAAACTGAATTTAATGGTTTGAAACTGAATTTAAATTTTTAAATTTTAATTAATTTCCTTTGAAACTGTATTTTGTTCAATAAAAAATTCTGTTTGACTACTTTCATTTTCAGTTCCATAATTCAATTTCAGTTGTAAAATAAAAAAATTTGTGTCACACATATCCAGGTCCTTGAGAAAGCCAGCCAGAGTAATCAAACACAGATCCACAGATTTACGTTTCATGCAACGAGGTTCTATAGAACAGCTGGAGTGTGCAGAAAACACGTGACTGTGTGATTGGCTGGAGAAGCTAAGGGCTAACGCTAAAGGGCCAAATCTGGATTGCCCATTACTGTACATGTTGACAACAGAGCAGAAAACAAGGACTGACGATGTAGAAATCATAAAAACTATTAATAATAATATTAACCCAATCATTATGAATATTTTAAATAACGTCCTGTCCTGTCTGGACCTTTTTTTTTTTTGTCTCCAAAAACCCAGTTTCAATTTTATTTAACATGTCAGAGCCTGTAGGATGTAAAAATATATATATCATCAAAATCACCCATTTCCAACCCACTCTGCTGCTAGAAATAAGTTATTTTGTCCTCATTTCCTTCTCTAATTTTGCTGCAGCCAAAAGTCCACTCCAACCCAACTTTGGCAGCACGATGGATCAGTGGTTAGCACTGATGCCTCACAGCAAGAAGGTCCTGTGTTTTATCCCCGGTTTGGACCTGTATACCTTCAAAATGATGTAAAATCCTTATAATTTACGGACAATCCGTACAAGTTGACATGTATGTTGATGATTAGCTTTAGTGTAATGGAGATTGTTATAACAATTTTACGTCTCAGCAGATGTAGCCATTTGCACAATGTGAATTGATACAATAATTCAGTTAAAATCATGACATTCTGGAACTAAATTGTGTAACAAGAAAGTTCATTCTCAATAGTCCAGGTATCAAATCCGCTCATTCTCAATCAGTTCATCTGGACAGTTTATTTTTAGTAGAAACGTTTCACCCTCACTCCAGAGGGCTTCGTCAGTCAGAGTAGTCCAAATGACAGGGGGTGGAAGGAACACCCCCCTATCTGGTTATATCTTAGTCTGAACCCCATAAAGAGCGGCCATTTTGAAAATTTTACCAGTTTCCTGTTTGGTGGGGACGACGCAGGTCGTTGGTCCTCATGGCTCACATCAGTATCTGATGAAGGTAAAATTCTTACCGAAACGTTATACAAATATGCTGAGCCATTATCCTGATTTTTGTATGAAACTACTTTTTATTAAAAACCATCAGTGAAACCAATTTTTTGGCCTATTCTAAAGAATACTTTTTGATGACCTTGACTAACCATGCTGCCTCCTTCAATTGAGTCTCGTCAGAGACGTCGCCGTGTTGAGGGGGCTCCCCCTCCTGAGAGCAATCGCCGGACTCGGGAGCAGTTCCTTCACTCTCCCCTCTTTCGAAGGAGGAGGATTGGCCCACCAGGCGTTCGGAGATGGACCTCAAGGCCGCGGACCAGAGGGATGACAGGAGTTCAAATAAATGTGGAGGTCATCCAACCCACTAGGCCTCGCCTCTACAGGTCCAGGATGGCCAGGCCTCCATCTTTTACTCATCTTAAGCAAAGACTCTTGGGCAGCCTTCTTCATGGAGCCATCCAACTCAGACTAGGCAGTCTGACGGACTCAAGAGCTACAAAAGACCTACGAAAAAGGCTTATGACAGCACTCACTCCAACCCTCTTCGAGCTGGACAGAATCCTTCACTGCCATCTTCACTGCTCAGGGAGAGGCTCTCCCCTGAGCCCACCTCAGGTCCAGGAAGCAAGGAGGGCTCCAACCCCTCTGATTCCTTTGGAACCTGCACCAGACCTACAACCAGAACGGGGCCCCCCACAACCTCCTCCGACACTGAGGGTGCCACCCTTCCAGCCCCTCGAGATACCATCAGGAGGTGACTCGCAACCTATCCAGGACATCTGGTCACCCAGGAACATTGAACAGCGGATCCAGGCCTTTCGGCACCAAGTGGACTGGGACTCCCAGGCCCAGCGGGTCCCGGAAGGGGAGGTCATTCTGATTGAAGATGACGAATCAGACACGGATACACCTTCGGTGGGCCTTGGAGAGCTCCGGGAATCAGATGAGACTGAGGACTCCTCAAGCTAAGGCCTGAAATGAGCTCATGCCCGCTTGGGAGGTATTTTGGTTACTTTTAGACCATTTACCCCCTTAAGGGACTTTTAAATAACTTTTAGTATTTTAAACATGTTTTCATTCTATCTGAACTCTTCTTGAGATCTAATTGATTAAAAGCAGGTAATTTTGGGATCATTCTATGTTTTTGGCTTATTTATTTTATATCCACCTGCATCATGAAAGACCTCACTCACCCAGCACACTCACTCTTTGCACCACTCCCCTCGGGACGGAGGTTGAGGAGCATCAAATGTAGAACCACTAGACTGAGGAACAGCTTCTACCCTGAGGCTGTCAGACTCATGAATAAATAAATAATAAGAATAAACACTGCAAAATGTCACATCATGTTGATACTGATCTGTTTCTTGTTGCTGCGTTCATCTGTGACCATCTGCTCATAATGACTCATGTTCGTGCTGCTGTTTATAATGATGTTTTTCTACTACATTAGGGCTTAGTGTATTACTAGCTGATGTCTCTCTTAGTTAATCCTAGATGTTATTATTGTTTTTCTCTTGCATTTGTTGTTGGATGTAACTGGGACCCTGTGTACATAATCTCGTTTTCAACACATGTACTACATGCGGTGCAAATGACAATAAATTCTCTCTGACTCTGACTCTGATTTTTGAACCCTCGGGACTGTTCTGAGTTACTTTAGGAATTCACCTAAGTTATATGGTTTACTTTGAGTATTTATTATGGGATTTTCAAATTAGTCTTTGTGGTTGAATAAGGAATTTAAGGGATATTTGTTAGGACCTAGGGAGCCCAAACAGGCCCCTCATTTTTAGAAATTTACTCTGGATGGATTGACACAGACCTTTGAATAATGGAAAGAAATAAAAAAATCCCTTTTATGTACCTTGGATTTATACCCAAAATTCTGATCAAAACCTCCTAGGATGTTTAATTCTTTGTGATCATGTACTACGGTTTTTATTCTGGATGTACTTTGGCAGTTCTGGGCTTATTGAGCCAAAAACAGTTAAAATATTTTAAAAAAAGGTTTAAAAACCACAAGATGAGGCCTTATTCCTCTGGATCCACTTTATTGTAGTACCTTTTTTTCACTACTAGATGGTGCTAAAGAGGCTTCTGCTTTCTATTTATTATTTTTAATATATGGTCATCATAAACAATATTTGAAACCTCCTTTTTGTCAGGATTAAGGACAAGACTTATAAACCTAAAAACTTCAACCAGGATAAGAAAGTTAATTATCAATAGTCCAGGTATCAAATCCGCTCATTCTCAATCAGTTCATCTGGACAGTTTCTTTTTAGCAGAAACGTTTCACCCTCACTCCAGAGGGCTTCCTCAGTCAGAGTAGTCCAAAGCACACTGAAGTTAACCCACCAAGTAAGCAACTTATGTGGACCAACCAGTTTGCTGTAGCCAAGATGGTTTCTGGGGGCGTGTCCCTCGTCGACTCCTCCCAGGCAGGCAGACATGTCCAAAGTGGTTCAAGACAAGAAAGTTAATTCTCAATAGTCCAGGTATCAAATCCGCTCATTCTCAATCAGTTCATCTGGACAGTTTCTTTTTAGCAGAAACGTTTCACCCTCACTCCAGAGGGCTTCCTCAGTCAGAGTAGTCCAAAGCACACTGAAGTTAACCCACCAAGTAAGCAACTTATGTGGACCAACCAGTTTGCTGTAGCCAAGATGGTTTCTGGGGGCGTGTCCCTCGTCGACTCCTCCCAGGCAGGCAGACATGTCCAAAGTGGTTCAAGACAAGAAAGTTAATTCTCAATAGTCCAGGTATCAAATCCGCTCATTCTCAATCAGTTCATCTGGACAGTTTCTTTTTAGCAGAAACGTTTCACCCTCACTCCAGAGGGCTTCCTCAGTCAGAGTAGTCCAAAGCACACTGAAGTTAACCCACCAAGTAAGCAACTTATGTGGACCAACCAGTTTGCTGTAGCCAAGATGGTTTCTGGGGGCGTGTCCCTCGTCGACTCCTCCCAGGCAGGCAGACATGTCCAAAGTGGTTCAAGACAAGAAAGTTAATTCTCAATAGTCCAGGTATCAAATCCGCTCATTCTCAATCAGTTCATCTGGACAGTTTCTTTTTAGCAGAAACGTTTCACCCTCACTCCAGAGGGCTTCCTCAGTCAGAGTAGTCCAAAGCACACTGAAGTTAACCCACCAAGTAAGCAACTTATGTGGACCAACCAGTTTGCTGTAGCCAAGATGGTTTCTGGGGGCGTGTCCCTCGTCGACTCCTCCCAGGCAGGCAGACATGTCCAAAGTGGTTTCTTGTCTTGAACCACTTTGGACATGTCTGCCTGCCTGGGAGGAGTCGACGAGGGACACGCCCCCAGAAACCATCTTGGCTACAGCAAACTGGTTGGTCCACATAAGTTGCTTACTTGGTGGGTTAACTTCAGTGTGCTTTGGACTACTCTGACTGAGGAAGCCCTCTGGAGTGAGGGTGAAACGTTTCTGCTAAAAAGAAACTGTCCAGATGAACTGATTGAGAATGAGCGGATTCAACCAGGATCCATAAATTCTGTTCAAAATCATATTTAAACTTTAATTTTATTTAAGTTTAAAACCCTAAACTTTTTGGACCCCTATATATTAGAGGGTGTCAGTCGCCTCTGAGTTGGATCTTTTGGATTGGGACCAACTCTGTGGTGACTTCCCACACCCTTAAAGCTATTATGTTAGATATTTACACTTTAAGGTTTAACCTCAACCTGGACCAAGGCCTCCAAACCAAAAAACTTTTAAGCATGGCCTAAAAATTTAAAACCTTATCATGTCTCTCAAGCTAAATTTAACCAGGGCCTTCAAACTTAAAAAATTCACCAGGGCCTCTAAACTGAGAACTAATCATTACCTTCAGCCCTAAACTTAACCTAGGTCCCCAACCTAAACCTAACCATAGTTTTAAATAGCCCTAAACTGAACCTTGGCCCTCAACCTAAACCTAACCATAGTGATTAAAATGCAAAATTTAATCATGGCCCTTAGACTCAAAGGCTCAACTATGGCCTTCAAACCTAAAACTAACCATGAAAGACCTATTTACTCCTTTCCGGTTGGGTTAGTTTTGCTCTATGTTGATGCGGGTTTGGTTCTGGCCGGACGACCCGGCCTGTCCATGGAGAGTGCATCTGCTGAGACCCCTCGGGGTGCAGCAACAAACCCCCTTCACCCAGCTTTGGACTACTCTGACTGACGAAGCCCTCTGGAGTGAGGGTGAAACGTTTCTACTAAAAAGAAACTGTCCAGATGAACTGATTGAGAATGAGCGGATTTGATACCTGGACTATTGAGAATGAACTTTCTTGTCTTGAACCACTTTGGACATGTCTGCCTGCCTGGGAGGAGTCGACGAGGGACAAGCCCCCAGAAACCATCTTGGCTACAGCAAACTGGTTGGTCCACTTAAGTTGTTTACTTGGTGGGGTAGCTTCAGTTTGCTTTGGACTACTCTGACTGAGTGAGGGTGAAACGTTTCTACTAAAAAGAAACTGTCCAGATGAACTGATTGAGAATGAGCGGATAAATTGTGTAACGTTTCACATTCTGTCTGAAAATAATCTTACTATAAATGAAAACATCAGCGTGGCATTTTAGAGTATAGTGTGTCTAAAATTTTGAAACAGCCCTGATAAATTATGTATGATATGGTGTCTTATAGTTTTGAGGGTGGTGATTTGGCAGTAACATCTACACCAGCCAAACGTCAGAGGACAACACATCTGTTCCCTGCCCTTTCCAGTATTGGTGGGTCATCCTCTGATCAGTAAGGAAATGATATTGAAAGATTATATTGGCAAGTACTCTGTGTTTATTTAGCCTCAGCAGAACTCATGGAGATTTATTAGATGTTTGGTTTGATAGATTATTATGTATGAATCATTCTACGAACATAATGATAATTTAGAATTATAGGGTAAGTTGGAAGAGACACAGCATATGAAATGTGCCATATAAAATACTTCATTGTGTGATAAATGTGTTGAAAAGAATATCTGATTATTGTTTGAACTACATTATATGGTTTTATGCAGAGATGACGACTTTGGGGAAGGTCTGAGAAGCAGTGAATTTAGGGAGACTCCCATTCAGGTTTTGGAAACAACGTAAGTAATGAGAAACCGTATATTGCGTAGCAGTTTCCGAATCCTCCGCTACGGACTGATGTACACACATTTTGTCCTCTTTTATATATTCTCCAGTAACACTGTTTTGACTATTTTGACTTGCTGATTTTTGGTTTTGTTGTATTTGTGTACTTTTTGTTGTTATTTATTCTTTTCTCCTTCTGTCCATCCATCCATCCATCCATTTTCGTCCGCTTATCCGGGGTCGGGTCGCGGGGGTAGCAGCTTAAGTAGGGAGGCCCAGACTTCCCTCTCCCCAGCCACATGGAGCAACTCCTCTGGGGGAATCCCAAGGCGTTCCCAGGCCAGCCGAGAAACATAGTCCCTCCAGCGTGTCCTGGGTCTCCTCCCGGTGGGACATGCCCGGAACACCTCCCCAGGGAGGCGTCCAGGAGGCATCCTAACCAGATGCCCGAGCCACCTCAACTGGCTCCTCTCGATGTGGAGAAGCAGCGGCTCTACTCCGAGTCCCTCCCGGATGACTGAGCTTCTCACCCTATCTCTAAGGGAGAGTCCAGACACCCTGCGGAGAAAACTCATTTCAGCCGCTTGTATCCGAGATCTCGTTCTTTCGGTCACAACCCAAAGCTCATGACCATAGATGAGGGTGGGAACGTAGATCGATCGGTAAATTGAGAGCTTTGCCTTTCGACTCAGCTCTCTCTTCACCACGACAGACCGGTACAGCGCCCGCTTCACTGCGGATGCTGCACCTATCCGCCTATCAATCTCACGCTCCAGTTTTCCCTCATTCGTGAACAAGACCCCGAGATACTTAAACTCCTCCACTCTCCTTCTGTCTTTGTTGTTTAATTCTGAAAAATCTTAAACAAATTTATTTTTAAAAAAAGTGCAGACACTGAAGGTCAGTTCAACCGTCCCAACGTTCTGCCATGCATGAGGTTCCTTCAGAGCAGCAGCTCTGATTGTTAATGTGCTGACATTTGTCAGATGTCCTCTGGAAGCTGATGCACTTTGTTTGAAGTGTCTAATCCAGTTGGAATAACTTCTTGTCATTGTAGAGCTGAGGAAGCTGGCAGCGGTGCTGGTCGATGGCTGGCGGGCTATGATCCACTCTCAGAGCGTGTCGGCCAGCGGGACATCTGCCAGTACCAGTCTAAAGGCCAGTGGGACATCAACTGCCGGTACCAGTCTACAGTTCCGTTTGTTGAATTCAGACCACCCCCCCCCCCACTCCCCCCTGGCTCTAGGCTGTCTCACACTTTGTTTGATTTTAAAGACAAGAATCAAGAGAGCAAGGTGACGGATGTAAAGGACAAGAGTGGAGCGGCTGAGCAGAAGACAACGACCAGGGCTCACGCCCACAGTCATGCTAAAAGGCGCTCCACAGGACTGGAGATGGAGACCTGCCCTGCCCCTCAGTTGGGCAACATAAAGCCCCCCTCACTCAAGAGGCCCAGGTAATTACGCGTGGTCTAATGTCTAATATCTTGCCCCTGGACCATTCCAGATAATATCAAATCCAGAGGAACGGGTGTCTTCATGACATGGGTAAGTTAATTTACTACTCTGTAATGACTTCATTATCATAACAGTTAAAATGTAATGTTAAATGTTTTTATAAATGTGTTTTCCAGATCTGTCGTAACAATCACTGTGTGTGGCAGTGGAACTCCCAGCCTTCTTTCAAGTATGGGATGCAAGCTGGGGACTTCCTTTTGGCATCAAACATAATCCTGTCTGGCAACAATTATAACAAAGTTGCATTGCTATTCAAGTTTATGAATATGCGAATAGTGGATCATGTACATTTTTTTAAATACAGGACACATATTGTGTTGATACAATCAAAGAGTTTTGGTACCAAAAAAGAGCAGAAGTTGTTTCCAGACTACAGTCAAAGGAAAATGTTGTAGTACTTGGAGATATAATATTCAATTATAACAAACCAGACAATTTCCACATGCATCTCAGCCAACACGGTCTCCAGATTAGAAAATAAATCTTCATTTCTTTTGAAAATTTTCCTTTTTTTTTTTTTATAGCTGATGGGCGTATGGACAGTCCTGGGTTTTGTGCTCAGTACTGCTCGATGGAGAATGACACCAAAGAAATCCTATCCATAGTCAACATAAACAAGAGAGAGACTCAGAGGAGTTCTGTGATTATGGATTACGAAGGCTTTATCCGTAGTTTTGACCAGCTCAAACGGGAGGTTAAACTTGTAGATGTGTGCCCTTATGCACATACACATATAGCAGCTCTCTTCAGTAAGTCAAATACACTTATGCTAATAATAAGTGTTTGCATGTCCTCTTAGGATTTCATCTGACATTGAAACAGCATCACTAATTTTATTTCTCTTTTGCTGATATGGGAAAGACCCTGTCAAAGGAAAATACAAGGACAGTGGTATTCTGCACACTCTAGACATGTGGCATGGTTCCAAAAACTTTGGAAAGAAAATACATGCTGTAAGTTTTTGGATTAAAAAAAATTAAGATGTCAGAAATGTCAATCTTTTACAATTTTTGACAACATTTTTGAATTGGCTCTTTATTTTTGTTTTTTAGGCAGGGCAGCAAAGGGGTTGCTCCATTCTTTTGCCATAGAACAAGGACATATGCAATCATTTTTGGTTCTGCTGCAAGACAGCTGAAAACTACGATGACTTCTTAATGAGTAATACTACTACTAAACTAAACATGCTATATGCAATTATGTTGTATAATTATTCAGCATTGAGGTGACATTGACATGTGACATTGACACTATACACAGATTTTATAAGTAATTATTGGAAACTGTTATACATTTTATAATTCAGGACATGTGGATTGGCCTTCACCACGTCACAGGAGAGCATGAATGGTCACTGGATGCCTGTCAGCACGGTCCCTTATGGTGTGATCACACCGAACAGCGTTTCAACTGCAGGAGCGTCCAGCTTACATGCAAAGTCAATGGGGGACGCACCTCCAGGTGCATCTTGGCGTCACGTCACGTGCGTGTTGAGCGTTTTGGCAGTGGCATTTGAGCGTTTTCCGTGCACGTGAACCCGTGTTGCCTCCAAAGCACGCCTTGAAAAATGTTGAAGATTTCGCCGTGCAAACATTCAAACGCCGTTGAACTCTCCCTGATTGGTTGGTGTGTCAACCAATCAGGGAGAGTCGGGGGGGAGGAGAGAGGGGGGGAGGAGAGTTCGCTATGTGACGCGGAAACGAGGGGACCGTATTGCGCAACTGTGTGACGTATTATTTGTGGGACACAGAAAAAAAAAAGCAAAGTCGTGTACAGTACTATTATGGAAGAGAAATTGATTGTTGCCGTGTGTTCACGACAAGTCTTGTACGACCAGTCAAGTCTGATGTACAGAGACAGAACTAAAAAGGTCCTTGCCTGGCAGAGTGTCCGTGAGGAACTCGGTATAGCGGGTACGTTTTGAATTGTGAACGTTTCACATTTAGCCACTTTAAGCTCTGCTAGCCGATGTGATTTGATTTGATGTTTATTCATTCATTTTAAAAGAACAATACAAGATATTTTCATCGGATACAAGAATACAAGTTCTGACAAGTACTGACCCAAGTACAAGGTCAATAAAAAGGTAAATTAATAGCCCCCTGGAGTCAAAAGGTATGCAAGGGGGCAAGCAATGTGATTAATTTATCAAAAAAAATTAAGTTATCCGAGGCTCAGTCAGCTCTGTTAAATAAGGGACTTTCCTTTGTGCCAACAATAGAGAGGGGCAACTACAATAAACTTGAGACCAGATACAATGTCCAACTTTATCACAGACGATTGAAACTGGCATGTTTCTTTAAAGGTAAACCCTTCACGGGTTCAAAACCATTTATCAAGACATCAGATTGGACACCGGCTGTTAGTAGCACTCATCCCAGGGTCCCTAGAATAGTTAATACGGATTTACGTTTCATAGATCATGTTTTTAAACCAGAGGTGGGGCATCTGAACCTCACTTCTGAGGAACAGATGGCCCTAAAGGAATTAATAGATAATCAAAATATTATTATCAAACCAGCCGATAAAGGGAGTGCGGTGGTTGTTATGGACAAAGAACAATATATTGGGGAAGCTGAACGACAGCTTAACAATGAAAACTATTATAGACAGTTAGATTACCCCATTTTTCCAGACACCATCCCCCTGGTAGAGGGTATTATTAATGGTTTATTTCACGACAACTTCATTGATAACAAACAAAGAACGTATCTCCTAGGAACGAATGAACCCAGACCCAGACTCTTTTATATCCTACCAAAGATTCATAAAGAAAAGGAAAAATGGTGTTCATTACATCAAGTTCCTCCTGGGAGACCCATAGTATCGGACTGCAACAGTGAAACCTATTACACGGCTGAATTTATTGATTATTTTTTAAACCCCTTATCCACTAAACATGCTAGCTATGTCAGGGACACCTATGATTTTATAGATAAAATTAAGAATTTGACACTGCCCGAGGGAGTTTTACTTTTCACTATGGATGTGGACAGTTTATATTCAAATATAGATTCTTCAGAGGGCCTAGAGGTCATCAGTGAGACCTTTAAACAGAATCCTGATGTTAAGCGACCTACTAAAGAAATTTTGAGATTATTGGAGTTGAATCTGACTAAAAATGATTTTGAGTTCAATGGGAGGTATTATTTACAGATTAGAGGTACAGCTATGGGCAAAAAATTTGCTCCAGCTTATGCTAATTTATATATGGCTCACTGGGAGAAGATGGCCTTAGAAAAATGTAGCAAAAAACCCTTATATTATTTCAGGTTTTTGGATGACATCTGGGGCGTGTGGCCACACTCCTTAGAGGACTTTGAAG
>JBBPBX010024184.1:0-32031 GCA_038048925.1 Garcialebias charrua | reverse complement strand
TATATATATATGTTTATATAAACATACTAAAATAAAAAACTACAAAGTACTTACTACTTGTACTACTATTTCTACTTCGCGGTTTTTCACTTATTGCGGGGCTTCAGGGTACAGATCCCCATGGCAAACAAGGGACTACTGTATTCTTTCAGGGATACTTTCTAAGCGTAAGTAAAATATTTGGGTATCTTGGAAATATCTGGGCATCTTGGTCGAGTCGCATCTCTCTTTTAAGCTTCACATGGAAAACCTGGTTAGGAAACTGAAAGTTAAATTGGGTTTCTTTTTCAGAAATAGATCCTGTCTAACTCCGAATGCTAGGAAACACCTTGTAACAGTGACTTTCCTTCCCTTTATTGACTACGGTGACACTATTTACATGAACTCTCCTACAAGCACCCTGCAGATGCTGGATGCTGTCTATCATGGTGCACTAAGATTCATAACTGGCTGTGACTACCGTACCCATCATTGCACTCTGTATTCACTGGTTAACTGGACATCATTAATTTCACGCAGACTCTCCCACTGGTACATTTTCATCTTTAAATCACTACTTAGTCTGTTACATCTCCTCCTACATGTCACTGCAAGAGTGCAGCTACAGCGTGCGCTCTCAGGACATCATTACATGCAGTGTTCCTTCTGTGAGGACTGAACTAGGTGAAAGGGCCTTCTCTTACTCTGCTCCAGTTTCCTGGAATATCTTGCAAAAAGATCTGAAACTCACGACCTTGACCTCTCGAAGTGGCTTTAAACATCTGCTAGGTTCCTGGCAAGAACCAATGCAGACATGCTCCTGATTTTAGTTTTTTACATTGCCTTATAATCTAGCTGTTTTTTTGTTTGTTTGTTTTTTGCTACTTTTTCCTTTTGATTGTTCTTTTGGTTGCCATTTTAATTTGTATTTTAATTTGTTTAAAAAATAAATTTAAAAAATCGGTATGCCTCTTTTATGATGGTTTATTGTTGTCGTTGTTGTCCACTGTTGTCATCACTCTGTTGAAATCAAGTCTCTCTTGTGTATGAGTCCCAACGGCTCAATGGGATTAACCTGTCTAAATAAAGGTTGAATGAATTTCTACTGTATAGTTTCTAACTTGAGAAATGTGTTTCCAAAGTGATTGGTCTCGCTATTCACAATGACAAGTCGTGATATTCTTTTCTGAGCATGAAGCGGATAGAGATTAATGATTAACTTAATATGATCTCTGTCATGTTTCTGGTAAGTGAGGTGACCGGAGCAGAGTGCTGAAAGAAAGAAAAATGGAACTTCTTCTTCTTCTTCCACTGTGTCTCTTTTCTTTCATGTCAAACTTTATTGACACTTTAATGAATTTACAGCAGCAAGAGTACCGCATACAGCACGTTATATATCCATTGACAAACTAACATACAGCAATAGCCCAGACAAGCAAATAACCCAACACATGATCTTGATTTGTGACCCTGACCTTGAAGTCAGGGTGATGAAAAGTGCACATCACACTTCTTCTAGTGATGATGCAATTATCTTGAGCAGATCAGATTTTATGACCCGGACAAGAGAAAGTTTATGGACGGATGGAAATTATACCATAAAATGTCAAACCTTCAATGGGGTGGGGAGAAAGTATTGGACACATACATAGACTAACCAGTTGGAATGGCAGTTAAACTTTAGTCAGAGACACATACTTGTAAAACAACATATAAACCAAAGTTCTGGACATTAAAATGATCTACAAAGCTAAAGGATGTATTATGAAATACTACTTCCTTTATGACATTGGTCCAAGAATAAAACCACCACCTCTTAAATCTAAAGCAGAAACTTTATTCAACTTTGATGATTTATTCTTGGATTATTAACACAGAGCAAACAGAACATCGGTTCAGAAGTGGATGGAGCATTTTATCATACAGTATTGAGGAAGACTTTTCAAAGTGCTGGATTAACAGGAACAAAAATTGAATATTAATATAAACAAATGTAACCTTTTAACATTTCTTTGATAGATATATGCATTCTTTTTTTGCAATCAGGTAATTCCAGTTATTTACATGACATAAAAACCAAAAAGAAGCAACAATTATTTAGTGAACATTTTTTAGGTATTTGCCAAATCAAACATGTTGGTCCTCTATGAATGTTATTCTGTAAACAAAATAGAAATAATAATTAAAATGAACTTTTGCTGTGTGACAGTTTAAATTTAAAAGAACAAAAATATTTACCCAAACTGTAAAATATTAATAGAGTAAAAGTTCATTTTGCAACCTTAGACATGATGAAGTTGCTGCTAACCAAGCACACATAATTAAAATCCTTCCTGTGTGCACTCTTTCTGACCTTGCTGACAGAAGGTCATGTAGAACAAATTGAAGCTGCCTTCATCTCTTGAGTCTTAAAGGTGGAGTCTGCAGTTTCTGTAGAACATCAGCACTTAGAAAAAATTTCAACAAGCAAAGCATTCTGATCCCTCCCCCTCAGAGCCATATATGGCACTGCCCCCTTGTGGTCTGTTAAAATTCAAATTCAAGCTCTGTTTTTATTGGCTGATTCGAATTCAAGCTCGGTTTTTATTGGCTGGTTACAAACTTTGTTTTTATTGGCTGGAAAATGGCGGGTCACTTTTTCTTTTTAGAAATGCTTATTTACCACCTGGAGAAGCAAGGGGACAATATTTTTTTTTAGTTTTTTTCAGAGATTACCTCTCTAACATCAATCTAGTGACAGAGTGAAGAAATATGTTAAAAATATATTGTTAGAAAAGTTACATATAGCAGCTTTAAAGGTTTTAAAGAGGAGCACAAGGTCAAAACCAGTTATTAAGACTCCCATTCTGTTTATGGTCTGATTTTACTCCCACAAACAACACTGTAGCTGTTTTTGAAAATGCACAAAGTGGTGTTTAGGGAATGAATGTTGGCTGATTTAAATGATTTTTGAAAAGTATAAAGTTGCTTTTAAAAAGGTTAAACTAGTCAAACAATCAAAAAGGCGTTCAATACAAGATCAACTGGACTTTATTGAACGCCTTTTTGATTTATCATGTCCTGGACGACTGAGAATCTTCACCAGCATAGTCAAACAATCCTCTACCACTTTAAATGGTAGAGGATTGTGCTGTTCCATAATTTTTACCTGGTAATGGTTAAAAAATAATGGTTAAATAAACATACATTATGTTGTCTAAGATATATAAGTTGTAATAAATTGTTAAACATAGCCTGTGAACATTTCCTGACCTGCTTTTACTGGGTATGGCAAGCAATTGAACCCGTTACCTTCAAATGTTCAGTTTCTCCCCAGTTTCATCTCACCATGCCTGCAGGTTACGTTCGTCTTTCAAGTGTATTCTCTCACCTCACCCCCAATCGTGTTCTCCAATCCCCGTATCATAAGGCCAGGACTGCTAATGTGGCACCCTGAGGCAACCACTGTAAGTCACAGCAAAGTCATAACTCTGAGCCAGCTCAGTGTAGAGCCCATTACAAAAAGCCAAAGGCTTTTTAAATCAGTAAGTCACACAACATTTACCTTATGATGGTTTATGAGTCACATTCAGGTATCATAACAATGACTTGTATAAGATTAAATATTTGAAGTTTATCTTCTATATGTGACTGTGTAAAGAGAACATTTTAATGAAAGTGTTACAGTGCTGACCTTTTATGATTAAATCACTTCATCATTAATGCACTGAGAGAAAATAACTTTATAGCACAGAAAGCAGATAACCTGGATACAAATAAAAATATATATCCTTATTTGTCTCGTACTGTTTATTCCGTCCAAACTGGTGCAAAATTCAGTCATTCAATCAACCAATCAGTTATTCAATATTTTTGATCAAATCAACCTGCTGCACGTGTCTGTCAATGCCAGCTCAGAAACAATCCTTTACTTCTGCAGAGATGATCTAAGTTAGTCATTTTTACACTTTCTGTACAGAGTCAGATCTCAGAACCTGCACAAAACTTTCCAAGTAGCAGGAACATTTGCGCAAACCTGATTAAATCAAAGTTAGCAATGAAATTTGACTAAAAGCTTAACAAGAATATCAGATACGGCGCATTCATGCTCATCATCCCACTCTTTTACAAAAATCTATAGCAATGGCCTGGACAAGCAAAGACCTTGTATAACTTTTAACCTTGATTTGTGACCTTGACCTTAGAGCTGTGGTGATGAAAAGTGTATGCAACATTCTGTATTATGGTGATGCACAAATTTTGTAAATTATCTTGAGCGGAACAGAAATTATGGGCGGGACAAAAGATAATTTATGGACAGACTATACCAGAATATACCAGACTATACCAGAAACCAGGGTTTCTTGAGGTCTCTGACAGAAGACACACAACTCTATGTAAATTGACAAATCACACCTCACAACCCAACAGCAGAGGCTTCTCAAAAAACTTTGCTAGTCTAATGGTGTAGTCACACCGAACAGCTTTTCAGCAGCAGGAGCGTCCAGTTTACATGTAAAGTCAATGGTGGATGACGTCTTGGCTTGGGGCGTCACGTCGCGTGCGTGTTGAGCGTGCTGGGAAGCGTTTTTCCGTGCACGTGAACCGGCTTCAGCCTCCAAACCGCGCATTCAACATGCTGAAGATTTTGCGGTTCAAACTTTCAAACGCCGCTCAACTCTCCCTGATTGGTTGGTGTGTCAACCAATCAGGGAGAGTCGGGGGGAGAAGAGAGGGGGAGAAGAGAGGAGGAGAAGAGAGGAGGAGAGGGAGAGTCCCTATGTGACGCGGAAACGAGGGTGCGCGCGCACTATGTGACGTATTGTTTGTGGGACACAGAAAAGACCCGCGAGGTCGTGTACTATGGAAGAGAAACTCATTGTAGCTGTGTGTTCGCGACAAGTCCTTCACGACCAGTCAAGTCTGCTCCACAGAGACGGAAATAAAAAGCTCCTCGCCTGGCGGAGTGCGCAGGACTCTGTGCGCAGGACTCTGTATACCGGTAAGCTCCTCCCACACACCCAGCAGCTGTTTCGCGTTCTGGCGTTCAGGTCTGGACACGCTGCATTCACAAGTGCATCCACTTGCGTGCGTGACAAGCTTTTTGGAGGTTGAAAAGCTGTTCGGTGTGACTACACCATAATTCAAAGTTTTTTGAGAAGCCTTTGCTGTTGGGTTGTGAGGTGTGATTTGTCAATTTACATACAGTTGTGTGTCTTCTGTCAGAGACCTCAAGAAACCCCTACTGTTAAAGTGTGATTGGTCAATTTACATGTATGTGTTACCTCAGCTTGCAATTTACATAGGTTGGTGCGTGTCTCCTAAGACTGTTATAACTCCACTCGCACACAGTCTGCTCATAGAATTGATAAAGCCCTCTGGATAGAGGTTGAAATGTTTTCTGTAACAAATAAAGTCCAGTTGATCTTGTATTGAACGCCTTTTTTTGATATTATCACGTCCTAAACGACTGAAAATCTTCACCAGCATATTTCTTGATAATCAACAGAGCAGAATCCAGGAGATTTACTGCACAGCAGTAAAATGCTAATTGCATGTAATTCACCTGGAAAGATCTCTTCTATATGCAAAAAATAAAACCAGCAGTTAGGCAGCTAAAGGCAAAGGAAACACGATAAGAAACAACTTCTAGGAAGTAAAATCAGCTGTAGTCAGGGGTTTCAAAGAGAAGTTCTTTTTGCCTGTGCATGCCTTTAATGTGTGGTAAATTAAGTTTATAAGTAAAAGACAGGTGTTGGTAAGCAAGTGGATCAAAGATGACGCTAGTGTGGGCTTCTCAAATGTCACTTCCCGAAGTAGAAGTTCTGGGGCGCAGGAGGTGGGAGCTGATGAAACAGCAACAGACGGGTGAACAGGAGATAAGAGTAAAGAGAAGGAGGACTGGAGGAAGGTGTTAAAAAGAAGTGAGGTGAGGGAGAGAAAGATAAAGTAGCAAGTTTAATAAAAATAACAATTTGAGAAAAAGCAACTACTTTACGTAAAGATGACCCTGATCTGTTGGAAAGACTTAGCAAAGGAGGAATGGAGGAAAGCGGTTCAGACCAACGACTGGTTCTGATCTATTTATTTTCCTGAGCCCACCATCCCCCTCGACCACACCACCTCGCCGAGTAACCAGATCTCAGATCTGCCCTCCAGAAAGTGTTGTGGGTGAGGGGTTAACTGAGAAAGGCAGGTCATGTTCTAACTCTATAACCAAGGTCTTAAAAAACAAACTTGTGTTCGAAGATTTCATCACCGTTAATCCATCCTGTGTTTTCAGAGGATTCTGTTGAAGACAAGCACAGGCAGCAGCTCAGCCCACAGACACATGAGGACAAAAACTGATCATAAACTGATTTAACAACTCCCATGAAGTTCACCCTCAGAGAAAAGACACAATTATATGTACTAAATACTACCCCCACACACACACTTGATGTGATGGCTGATGAGTAATATATCAGTTCTTTGCCTTCAAAAAAGAAAAAAAGACCAGATGACTAAGACAATGAAAAAAATTCCACTCCAAATTAAAAAGGACTACATACTGCTACAGGTAGTCCCCGACTTACGAGCGCTCTGACCTACGAGGTTCCGGACTTACGAGCTGGCGAATTTTTGGAAAAAACGCAAAAAATACCGAGTTTTTCTGTGTTTTTTCACCACAGTTCGTTAGCTAAACATGTGGACACACGTTTCCGATCATTTTTATGCACTCGTAAGCAGTTTTTCGATGAAAAACGAGTGTTTGTAGTCGCGCTAGCAAAACCGTTCCAACTTACGAGCGAAATTCCGGACTTACGAGACACGTGGCGGCCGTTCCAAGTTACGAATTTTCGCTTTACGAGCGCCTCGGAGGAACGGAACTCGCTCGTAAGTCGGGGACTACCTGTACATCCATACATATTGCTAAATTCCCCAAAATCCCAGAACATTTTACTTAGCTAGGAAAGTATTAATATTTCACATTTTAGTATATTTGAAAACAACTACAATTACTTGATGCTTGATTCAAGGATGGAAACACTTTTTGCTTGATTCAAGGATGGAAACACTTTTTGCCCAGACACAATTAAAAAATCACTAGAACTGAAGGTTTAGCTGTCATGATCTGCTGCTTAATGTTTGAACCCACGTGCAGAAAAACAGACTGGCTCACGAATGTAAAATGAATAATGATTTATTTAACAAAAATAATAATGCTGACGGAACAAAAACACTTACTGAGAGGAGATGAGCAGATCATACACCGTGGAAAGACAAAGCCCCGGTGCTCAAGGAGTGAATACACAGAGTTTATATACTGACACAAACGAGACAGTGAGGAGCACCTGGGGTGATTAGAATGAGGACCAGCTGTGAATGATTAATGCTGAAGGCCTGAGCACAGAGAGACAGACTGAGGAGTGGGAAATGACAGAGACTGAATGAGATACACAGAAACCAGTAAACAAAGCTCAGAATAACAAAGTATGGCAGGAGGGGAACACAAAATAACATAAAGAAACAGAGCCTAAAGAAAACAGACAGGGACAGAACCTGACATAACCCCCCCCTCAAGGGTGGCACCTGACACCCCCAAGACGGACCCCACAAGAACAAGGGCGGGCGGAGGGAGGCAACAGGCAGGACGGCGGGCCAACATCAGCCCGATCCGGGGGGCGCCCAGGAGATCGCCCATCACCACCAGCCCGATCTGGAGGACGTCCAGGAGGCCGCTCATCACCACCAGCCCGATCTGGAGGACGTCCAGGAGGCCGTCCATAATGCGGCAGCACGTCAGGCGGGCGACCAGAGTACCGTCCAGCAAGAAACACACCCTCAAGGAAAGGGATGGCTGGGACACCACAGTCGGCCGGAACACCTTCTACGTCGGCCGGAACACAGCCATCGTCATCTCCAGGACCCCCGTCGTTGGGCGCCGAGATGTTGTCGGGCGCCGAGGCAGGCGATAAGACGTCTGTGGTGCTGGGACCCTCTGTCGAGGACGAGGCGTCTGCGGCGCTGGGACCCCCGTCGTCAGGACCCTCTGAGACGTCGTTGAGGACCCCGTCGTCAGGACCCTCTGAGACGTCGTTGAGGACCACGTCGTCGAGACCCTCGGAGACCTTCGTCGAGACCCTCGTCGTGAGGACCCTCTTCGTCGAGACCCTCGTCGTGAGGACCCTCTTCGTCGGGACCCTCGTCGTGAGGACCCTCTTCGTCGGGACCCTCGTCGTGAGGACCCTCTTCGTCGGGACCCTCGTCGTGAGGACCATATTCGTCGGGACCCTCGTCGTGAGGACCATATTCGTCGGGACCCTCGTCGTGAGGACCATATTCGTCGGGACCCTCGTCGTGAGGACCATATTCGTCGGGACCCTCGTCGTGAGGACCCTCTGAGACTTCGTCGGGCGATGAGACGTCATCGGGCACCTCTGTGACGTCATCCGGACCCTCGACCCTCTGAGACTTCGTCGGGCGATGAGACGTCATCGGGCACCTCTGTGACGTCATCCGGACCCTCGTCGTCAGGACCCTCGTCGTCGGGCTCCTCTGAGACGTCATCCGGACCCTCGTCGTCGGGCTCCTCTGAGACGTCATCCGGACCCTCGTCGTCGGGCTCCTCTGAGACGTCATCCGGACCCTCGTCGTCGGGCTCCTCTGAGACGTCATCCGGACCCTCGTCGTCGGGCTCCTCTGAGACGTCATCCGGACCCTCGTCGTCGGGCTCCTCTGAGACGTCATCCGGACCCTCGTCGTCGGGCTCCTCTGAGACGTCATCCGGACCCTCGTCGTCGGGCTCCTCTGAGACGTCATCCGGACCCTCGTCGTCGGGCTCCTCTGAGACGTCATCCGGACCCTCGTCGTCGGGCTCCTCTGAGACGTCATCCGGACCCTCGTCGTCGGGCTCCTCTGAGACGTCATCCGGACCCTCGTCGTCGGGCTCCTCTGAGACGTCATCCGGACCCTCGTCGTCGGGCTCCTCTGAGACGTCATCCGGACCCTCGTCGTCGGGCTCCTCTGTAGGGTTGGGCATCGTTTGAATTTGAGCGATTCCGGTTCCGATTCCGATTCTTCGTTTCGATTCCGATTCTTTTCGATTCTCGATTCCGATTCTTTTTGTAGGCGGGGTTAAAAAAGACGGGGTTAAAAAAAGACATGTCAATTCAGTTCAGTTTATTTATAATGTATAGCTCCAAGTCACAACAGAAGTTGTCTCAGGGCACTGAACAGAAACAATCAAATATAAAAATAATAAGTTAACAGAAACTTTAATATAAAAATAATAAGTTAACAGAAACTTTAATATAAAAATAATGGTAACACTATTTATCTGAGGAGACTACTTTGAGTTTAACTCCATGTTATAAAAAAGCTACAGTAGTTAGCCAGAGTTATTTCAGGATGAAATAATTTGAACTTCTGTTTGAATTTATTGCTATGAACTTTTTTCTTTTTGTTACATTTACTATGAATTTCTCACAGGGCAGATTAGAGCCAACATGGAGGACTCACCAACATATATTATTATCATTATTATTATACATATAATATTGTCCAGTGTCTGATGCTGCAGTCATGTTACTGAGCTCCCACTGATGGGCTAACCTGGTTCCACCAGCAGCAGCAGGATCCTCAGACAGAACAGCTGGTGGGATGTCCTGGTATCTGCAGCCCTCTCATTTGTTTCTTCATGGACATGGAGCTGTGACATTATGTTGTGCCTCTTCCTCAGCAAAAAGCTCCTCCAGTGGAGACTTTCTGGACAGACTGCAGGAAGTTCCTAAACAAACAACAGGTTTATCAGTATTATCAGTAAAAAGAGATTATTAAATCATTTTTAAGACTGAGAATGTATACAATTATTAGCTCTGTTGTTATTGCCTAACTAACCTATTCAATAATTCTTCAAACTGTGACATTCACTCATAATGGAATGAAAGAGAACATAAACAGAAATTATAATACTGAAAACTAGAGACATTAAGACATTTTAAAAGACACAGAGAACTTTAAATGGATTAAGAATGTTAATAAGTGTTGGATTTGAGTGCAATGTAAGTGCAATCCATGGCAGGAGTTGAATCCACATCTGAAAAGGGATGCAAGCTTTTCACAACATATTCTGTAACTGTTTTGTGGCATTCTTCATTCAGTTACACTGACGTTTTTACCTTGGACAGTCACTGGTGAACACTGAAGCCATTTCAGGTCGTTTGTCTAAGAAAAAAAAAACGAGCTAACGTTAGCATCGTGTTTGTATTTGAGCTGACTTACCGCTTTAAGCGGAGTATAACTTGTTAGCTGCCTTAATGTTGGTATGAGACGTAGTTTATTTATTTACCTGATGGAGCCGAGAGGTAGCGATTAGCGAAAAGTCCGGCGGAGCGTTTTGCAGACGGACCACTCTGCACTTCCGGTCGGATACGAAGCGAAAATAATCCGGTGGAGCGCGTCAAAGACGGGACACTATTTTACTTCTCCACCCTCCTTTGCATGATAGAAAATTATTGCAAGTGCTGCACTGACCTGACTGCTCATTTTTTATTAATTAGTACGCTTTCGATAACAGATGCACACTTCCGGTGGATTCTTCTTCGTTGGTTTTCGGCGGCGCTACTTCCGGTCGGCTAACTAGCATCGAAAATAGGAATCGCAAATTAATATTTTGAACGATTCCGGGAAAACCGGACAGTTAGTCCCGGTTCCGAACGATTCTCGATTCTCGATGCCCAACCCTACTCCTCTGAGACGTCATCCGGACCCTCGTCGTCAGGACCCTCGTTGTCTGCAGGCGAAGAGACCGGCGTCCGGACCCAGGACAGGCGAAGAGACCGGGGCGAAGAGACGGCGTCATCCGGACCCTCGTCGTCAGGACCCTCGTTGTCTGCAGGCGAAGAGACCGGCGTCCGGACCCAGGGCAGGCGAAGAGACGGCGTCCGGACCCAGGGCAGGCGAAGAGACGGCGTCCGGACCCAGGGCAGGCGAAGAGACGGCGTCCGGACCCAGGGCAGGCGAAGAGACGGCGTCCGGACCCAGGGCAGGCGAAGAGACGGCGTCCGGACCCAGGGCAGGCGAAGAGACGGCGTCCGGACCCAGGACAGGCGAAGAGACGGCGTCCGGACCCAGGACAGGCGAAGAGACGGCGTCCGGACCCAGGACAGGCGAAGAGACGGCGTCCGGACCCAGGACAGGCGAAGAGACGGCGTCCGGACCCAGGACAGGCGAAGAGACGGCGTCCGGACCCAGGACAGGCGAAGAGACGGCGTCCGGACCCAGGACAGGCGAAGAGACGGCGTCCGGACCCAGGACAGGCGAAGAGACGGCGTCCGGACCCAGGACAGGCGAAGAGACGGCGTCCGGACCCAGGACAGGCGAAGAGACGGCGTCCGGACCCAGGACAGGCGAAGAGACGGCGTCCGGACCCAGGACAGGCGAAGAGACGGCGTCCGGACCCAGGACAGGCGAAGAGACGGCGTCTGGACCCAGGACAGGCGAAGAGACGGCGTCTGGACCCAGGACAGGCGAAGAGACGGCGTCTGGACCCAGGACAGGCGAAGAGACGGCGTCTGGACCCAGGACAGGCGAAGAGACGGCGTCTGGACCCAGGACAGGCGAAGAGACGGCGTCTGGACCCAGGACAGGCGAAGAGACGGCGTCTGGACCCAGGACAGGCGAAGAGACGGCGTCTGGACCCAGGACAGGCGAAGAGACGGCGTCTGGACCCAGGACAGGCGAAGAGACGGCGTCTGGACCCAGGACAGGCGAAGAGACGGCGTCTGGACCCAGGACAGGCGAAGAGACGGCGTCTGGACCCAGGACAGGCGAAGAGACGGCGTCTGGACCCAGGACAGGCGAAGAGACGGCGTCTGGACCCAGGACAGGCGAAGAGACGGCGTCTGGACCCAGGACAGGCGAAGAGACGGCGTCTGGACCCAGGACAGGCGAAGAGACGGCGTCTGGACCCAGGACAGGCGAAGAGACGGCGTCTGGACCCAGGACAGGCGAAGAGACGGCGTCTGGACCCAGGACAGGCGAAGAGACGGCGTCTGGACCCAGGACAGGCGAAGAGACGGCGTCTGGACCCAGGACAGGCGAAGAGACGGCGTCTGGACCCAGGACAGCCGAAGCGTCGAGGTCTGCAGCAGCCGAAGCGTCGAGGTCTGCAGCAGCCGAAGCGTCGAGGTCTGCAGCAGCCGAAGCGTCGAGGTCTGCAGCAGCCGAAGCGTCGAGGTCTGCAGCAGCCGAAGCGTCGAGGTCTGCAGCAGCCGAAGCGTCGAGGTCTGCAGCAGCCGAAGCGTCGAGGTCTGCAGCAGCCGAAGCGTCGAGGTCTGCAGCAGCCGAAGCGTCGAGGTCTGCAGCAGCCGAAGCGTCGAGGTCTGCAGCAGCCGAAGCGTCGAGGTCTGCAGCAGCCGAAGCGTCGAGGTCTGCAGCAGCCGAAGCGTCGAGGTCTGCAGCAGCCGAAGCGTCGAGGTCTGCAGCAGCCGAAGCGTCGAGGTCTGCAGCAGCCGAAGCGTCGAGGTCTGCAGCAGCCGAAGCGTCGAGGTCTGCAGCAGCCGAAGCGTCGAGGTCTGCAGCAGCCGAAGCGTCGAGGTCTGCAGCAGCCGAAGCACCAAGGACCAGAGATGGCAAGTACTTTGCCACAAAAGCTGCCTGCCAACGTTCCAGCTCCTCCTGTGACACCCTCTCTCCCTCCTCCAGAAAGCGAGGGCTGGGCTGTACATCTGGTGGCGAGCGAGGAGGAGACGGACAGCGGGGTGCAGCGGCGAGGTGAGGTGGAGAGGGATGAAGCTGAGAGTCGGTGGTCTTGCCTCTTCTTTGCCGCCTCTTCCTGCTGCGTTGGTGGTGTGAGCTGAAGACGGGCGCACCCCAGAGTTCCTCCTCCAGCTCAGCGTCATCGTCTGACCACAGCAGCAGATGTGACGAGCAATAAGCCGGCGGGGTGGAGGAAGAAGCTGGCTTAAAAGCCAGGCGGCTCCCCCAGAACTGAGACCTCATTTCCTCTTCCTCCACAAGAAGAGGTGATGGTAGGATCTCCACCTCCGGGCTGTGGTGACCTCGTCTCCGGACGGGTTCAGTCCGAAACGCCCCCCACCGGATCACAGGCTCCTCCATCAGTTCCTGTTTCTCCTTGTCCCTCTGAGCAGTTTTGTCTGCCTCACGGGCGAGCCATTCAAAAATATCTATTTTTCTGCTGGGCTCTTTCTGATGACCGGGGCTTTCTGTCATGATCTGCTGCTTAATGTTTGAACCCACGTGCAGAAAAACAGACTGGCTCACGAATGTAAAATGAATAATGATTTATTTAACAAAAATAATAATGCTGATGGAACAAAAACACTTACTGAGAGGAGAGGAGATGAGCAGATCATACACCGTGGAAAGACAAAGCCCCGGTGCTCAAGGAGTGAATACACAGAGTTTATATACTGACACAAACGAGACAGTGAGGAGCACCTGGGGTGATTAGAATGAGGACCAGCTGTGAATGATTAATGCTGAAGGCCTGAGCACAGAGAGACAGACTGAGGAGTGGGAAATGACAGACTGAATGAGATACACAGAAACCAGTAAACAAAGCTCAGAATAACAAAGTATGGCAGGAGGGGAACACAAAATAACATAAAGAAACAGAGCCTAAAGAAAACAGACATGGACAGAACCTGACATTAGCATTCCTGAGTGAGCAACATTTGTTTTCCAGAAGCCCAAATCAAAATATTTAAAGCAACGAGAGGCTGCATAGAGAAATGGAAAATAATAATTTGGTAGCATAATTAACATGCTTTAAAAGGATATATCTCCCCAATGTTTTTTTAGGAATATAAGACATACTTTCTGTAAACTGGCTCTTGATTGATTAGCCAAAAAAAAAAAAAAAAGAAGCTTTTGGAGTGTTTAAGGTTAAGTGTAGTTCTTAGAACAAAAAAAAAAAAGTTGTAGTCTATCTTATTCCAAACATTTTCTATGGATTTGTTCATACATCCATACATCCAAACATTATCTTCTGCTTGGTTCAAAGTCAGGTCACGGGGGCAGCAGCCTGAGCAGCGAGGCCCAGACATCTCTTTCCACAGCCACCTCTTCCTGTTCTTCTGGAAGGACTCCAATGTGTTCCCAGGCCAACCAAGAGTCTCTCCAGCATGTCCCGGGTCTTCTCTGGGGTCTTCTCCCAGTCGGACATGCCCGAGGCACTTCCCTAGGGAGGCGCCCAGGAAGACTCCTTACCAGATGCCCGCACCTCAATTGGCTCCTCTCGATGTGGAGGAGCAGTGGTTCTACTCAGAGTCTCTCCTTGATAACTGAACTTCTCACCCTATCTCTAAGGGGAGAGTCCAATTACAGTATTTTCTGGTGTATAGGTCGCACCTGTGTATAGGTCGCATTGTCCAATTATCACCAATAGATTGGAAAAATCCCTAGATAGGTCGCACTGGTGTATAGGTCGCACCTACGTTTAGCTCTGCTGCAAATGTCTGCCACAGGAGCGCACAGCAAGGCTTTTAAGAAGATTAACACTTAAAAACAATTATTTGTTTGATAAAAATTATAGCAAATATATGTCTGAGCTGAACTTTTCCTTAATAAATGAACGTAATTGTGAAATGAGCTGGATTTAAAAATTTGTTTCGCCGAAAGTGATAAAAAGCCATATATAGGTCGCACCTGAGTATAGGTCGCAGGCCATGAAAAAATGATAAAAAGGTGCGACCTATACTCCGGAAAATACGGTACCCTGCGGAGGAAACTCATGTCAACCGTCTGTATCAAAGATATCATTCTTTCGGTCACTACCCAGGGCTCGTGACCATAGGTGAGGGTAGGAACCGACCGGTAAACAGAGAGCTTTGCCTCACAGCTCAGCTCTCTCTTCACCACAACAGACCGGTACAGAATCCACAATACTGCAGATGTTGCACCAATCCTTTTGTCAATCTCACGCTCCATTCTTCCCTCACTCATGAACAAAACCCCAAGATACTTGAACTCCTCCACTTGAGGCATAACCTCATCCTCGACCTGAAGAGAGCAATCCACCCTTTTTCGGTTGAGGACCATGGTCTCAGATTTGGAGGTGCTGATTCTCATCCCAGCTGCTTCACACTCAACTGCAAACTGCTCCAGTGAGAGCTGAATATGGCACAATGATGCCAACAGGACAACATCATCTGAAAATAGCAGCGATGGAATCCTGAGGCAACCAAACCACAACTCCTCCGCCCCCTGGCTGCACCGAGAAATTCTGTCCATAAAAGTTATGAACAGAATCAGTGACACCGGGCAGCCCTGGCAGAGACCAACTCCCACCCTGAAGGGGTCTGACTTACTACCGGCAATGTGAACCAAACTCTTGCACCGCTAGTACAGGGACTGAACAGCCCATAACAATGGGCCCCCAATCCCATACTCAAGGAGCACCACTCACGGTGCACCCTGAGGAACACGGTCGAAAACCTTCTCCAAGTCCACGAAATGCATGTAGACTGGATGACTATGACCCCTCAAGGACCCTAGTGAGGGTAAAGAGCTGGTCCAGTGCTCCACGACCAGGACATAACCCACATTGTTCCTCCTGGATCTGAGGTTCGACCAACAATCGGACGCGCTTCTCCAGTACCCCTGAATAGACCTTGCCAGGGAGGCTAAAGAGATGGATACCCCTGTAATTGGAGCATACCATCCAGTCCCCCTTTTTGAAGAGGGGACCCACCAACCCCAGTCTGCCAATCCAGTGGTATGCCCCTGATGTCCACGTGATATTGCAAAAGCGTGTCAACCAAGACAGCCCCACAACATCCAGAGCCTTAAGGAAATCAAGGTGAATCTCATCCAGCCCTGAAGCCCTGCCGCCGCAGAGCTTTTTAACTACCTCAGCCACAGTTATGGACAGACCAACCCCGATGTCCCCCGACTTCACTTCCTCAATGGAAGACGTGCCAGTGGGACTGAGAAGGTCCAAGAAGTATTCCTTCTACCTCGAGATGTATTTGTCCAATATGTTTAATTTAAACTTCCTTAAGTTTCATTGATAAAATGCTGGTTCCTATCAACTTATTTAAAAGTGTTTTAAAGTCTATTTAATTAACAATGTTGGGGGCTGGATAGAGATTGTCCATAGGCCACTTTTGTTTTATGTTGCCAACATCTGCTGTAAGGAATGCATATTGCCCGTCACCTTTGATACCAAAGTTTTAAACAAAATTCAACTTACAATGAGAGGAGACAGAGTTATAGTCATTTTGGTCAAATCTTCTAAATATATTTATCTTACGCATGATCTTTAGAGCTCGGCAAATGTGTTGAGGATAACCCTCAGCTACTACCACACTAACATTTGGCTCAAAATCTGTAAAACTGACAGGACAGAGACATTTTTGTGTTGGGTCAATTACCGGTAGTTGTGGTGGCCATCTTGAATTACCATTACTCCAAAAGCCAACAAGTTGTAGATGCACATCCAGTGATTAGTTTGTGAAAGTTTCAAAAGAACTGCATCAGTGGTTCATAACATATTTGGCCCACAGAAAACAAGACTGATGCCAATATTTTCTGCCAAAATGATGCACAGTGTGTGGTCCTCTGAGTAAGTGTCGGGAATGTTGATCAGCTGCTGTCACACTCAACTTGAACACAGACCTGGCTGAGTATTATCATTTTTGTGTTTTCTAAGGTCACAGTTGTGGCAGTCATTTTGAATGGGACTAGCTTCAAAAGTTATTAGTTTGTAGATACAGTATATGCATTGCTGGGAGTTTCATTAAAATATGTCCACTGGTTCATGAGACATTTTTATTTTGCTACATACAAATAAAGACACAAACATGCACACACACACACACACACACACAAGAAAAACTATTTGCACGTCTGCCTCAGGGCAAAAAATGATTTGGCACCCACAACAAAACAACAAGACATTCTCCAGTTTTCCTTTAAATAAACACACTTTTATTCATATCCATGAACAAAAAGTCTTGTATTTTTTTATAAAGCGCTGACAATATCAGGAGACTCCATCATTCAGCATCACTCCTTAGGCTGTTATCTAATAAAACCTTCAAATAGATTGAATTTCTGTCATCACGATGGCTAAAGGCAATCAAGTTGAGCATCTGTAAAAACAGAAGAATCCATAAAAAAGACGGCATCTAATCTACAGTGACCCTTAGAATGATATTGATATTGGATGAGCTTCCTTTTCCAGCATTTGAACACACACACACACACACACACACACACACACACAGAGAATATCCATCCATCCATCCATTGTCTTCCGCTTATCCGGGGTCGGGTCGCGGGGGTAGCAGTCTAAGTAGGGAGGCCCAGACTTCCCTCTCCCCAGCCACTTGGAGCAGCTCCTCTGGGGGAATCCCAAGGCGTTCCCAGGCCAGCCGAGAAACATAGTCCCTCCAGCGCGTCCTGGGTCTTCCTCTGGGTCTCCTCCCGGTGGGACATGCCCGGAACACCTCACCAGGGAGGCGTCCAGGAGGCATCCTAACCAGATGCCCGAGCCACCTCAACTGGCTCCTCTCGATGTGGAGAAGCAGCGGCTCTACTCTGAGTCCCTCCCGGATGACTGAGCTTCTCACCCTATCTCTAAGGGAGAGTCCAGACACCCTGCGGAGAAAACTCATTTCAGCCGCTTGTATCCGAGATCTCGTTCTTTCGGTCACAACCCAAAGCTCATGACCATAGATGAGGGTGGGAACGTAGATCGATCGGTAAATTGAGAGCTTTGCCTTTTGACTCAGCTCTCTCTTCACCACGACAGACCGGTACAGCGCCCGCTTCACTGCGGATGCTGCACCTATCCGCCTATCGATCTCACGCTCCAGTTTTCCCTCATTCGTGAACAAGACCCCGAGATACTTAAACTCCTCCACTTGGGGCAGGACCTCCTCCCCGACCCGGAGAGGGCATGCTACCCTTTTCCGGCTCAAGACCATGGCCTCGGATTTGGAGGAACTGATCCTCATCCCGGCCGCATCACACTCGGCTGCAAACCGCTCCAGCGAAAGCTGTAGATCACGATCTGATGAAGCCAATAGGACCACATCATCTGCAAAAAACAGAGAAGCGATTCTAAGGCCACCAAAACGGATCCTCTCAACACCTTGGCTGCGCCTAGAAATTCTGTCCATAAAAGTTTTGAACAGAATTGACGTTTAAATGCATAAATGGCCTTGCACACTCATACTTCTTTGACCTACTTCAAACATATGTTCCTGCTCGGGCGCTGAGATCATCAGACCAGCTGCTTTTGGTTGTACCAAAAACCAGGTTGTAGCAGAGATCTGGCTCTTTCAGTCATTGGCCTTAAACTTTGGAACAATCTGCCCATCCACATCAGACAGGTCACTTCACTCCCTGCTTTTAAATCTCTCCTAAAAACACACCTGTTTTCACTGACATTCAGTGTGATTTGATTTAGTATTTAATTTTCTCATTGTTTTTGTGTTTATTGTTTCATTTTTTATGCTTTTTTATCTTATTGTTAAGCACTTTGGTAACAGCTTCTGTTTTAAATGTGCTTAATAAACTAATTTGACTTAACTTATTTGGACTTTAAAACCTTGGTGCTTTTTTGCTTGTAATTTTGAAGTAAAAGAGACAATATTTATTCCCTTTCTTTGTTATTAAAGGCCATTTGTTTTACACATTTGATGAGACAAAAACAAGCAGCCAATTCATGAGCTCACATCTAAACATGTGTAACAAAATAAAACTATTTAATAAAGAGAAATTAGAGGATTATAAAACAGCAGGTTTGCTGTTGAAGCTTTTCAAATGGCTCCCTCTTTTGGCAAAAAATACAAGTGTTTGGCTTCTGCATTTAAACTGCTGACAGAGAGAATATGAGTAACAGAAATGTGATTTGATGTCTTGAATTAATCTCCAGTGGTGTGTAAACTTTACAAATACGTCCCCGCTTCAGCTGCGCCTGCAGTCTGTCGGGACAGTTCCAGTCAAAGGGCTTTTGGCAGGAGGTGCTTACCTGAAAGTCGATGCTGCTTGGTGCTGACTTGGTTGGAGTTTTGGACCGTGCAGCACAGATGAAGCATGCCGAACATGGTCAAGATCATCACCACACTCTGAAGCAGCAAGGTCAGCTCAAACTGTTTCCCTATCCTGTGAGAGTGAAACCGAAACAATCAGAAACAGAATTTGTGAGGACAGGTTTGAGAAAAGAGAGGAAACAATCCAGACAGTAGACAAAAGTGTGCTATTTATCTAAACAAGTTGTTACTTTTCTTATTTAAATAATAACAGTGTTCCCAGCATTTCATAGAAAGAATTTCCCTGAGTCTTTCCTGAGTTTTTTTTCTTAAGTAAATCCTGAAATTCAACACATAAACATCAGAACTAGGGTCTTAGGTGACAACAGTAATCATACTGTATGTAGCCTTCGGTATGTGTATTAGGCAATCATTCCTAATTATTACCATAGTTTTCGGACTATAAGGTGCACCAAATTATAAGGCGCATTAAGTGAAACTAAAACATTTTAACAAATTTTTGAGCATCATGTACCACATACAATCGGTTTGAGGTCAGTAAGCACAACCAGAATTAATACATAAAGCGCACCGGATTATAAGGCTCACTGTTGATTTTTGAGAAAATTAAATAATTTTAAGTGCGCCTTATAGTCCGAACAATATAGTAATTTGAGAAAAGAATACATATTATGTACAATGTAGAAGCAGAACATGGATTCAGTTCTAGTACACTAGCATTAATATAAGTACACATAAAAACCTCTGAAATATCATTTTTTAAGCAGATTATTTTCTAATTCCCCGATTTTTTTATGTTGGTTCTCAAATTCCCCAAAGTTTTCCCTGTCTGTAAAATGTGAAAGTCATTTTTCAGGTTTTTTCCTGATTTCCAGAGTTGCTGGGACGCCTAAACAACCTTACCAGAAAAATATGCGCAGGATGTTGGCGATAAGCAGCACCAGACAGACTCTGGTGGAGAAGCCCTCAGTGTTGCTAATTCTTTGGATCTCCTGATACTGCGGGACATACGGCAGGGACCCCCCAAACACCATGAGGAGGGACGCCACCAAGGACAGCAGCGTCCATGAGCCCTCCATGTCCTCCTCTTGCAGGACCACGTCTCCATCCATCACAGCACAAGAATCTTAGTGGGGTCCAGGGGGTCTTGTGGGGGCATCTAGGAAACTGAAGAGCACCACAACAGTTAGGGTAGTCAAGAAACAACTAAAAGTCACACAATTATTTGAAGGTAGCATTTCCAAACAACTAAACATGATGATTTTTTTAATAAAGAATTTGTACAATAAATACCTTGGAAAGGTATTAAAAAAAAACTTTAATACAAATAAAATGAAAATATGAGGAAATAAAAGAAAATGAGAATGTTGCCCAAATAAGTAGCATGTTGTTGTTAAAAAAAAAAACAAGCTTGTTGTTGGCATGTTGTTCTAAAAAAAATAATAATAATAATAATTGTGGAGTCCTGCATTTATCAAATGTAAACTTATCATTCTCACTTATCTAGGGTACAACTGCCCACCAAACTGCTGCAATTATCATTTTTATCTGTGATGCAGTTTTTCCAACCTGTTCTTAATAGTAAAACTGCATAAATGTGAGTATTTTATGATTTCTCAATTTCTAAATAAATGAATAAACAAAAAAAGAACAAATCTGATCCAAACTGTTGCACATCAACCATTTTAAATGCCTCTAGTAATACAAAAATAATAATAATAATTTGCTTAGACCTGGAGATTAAATGCGTAATACCGAGCTTTCACACAATAGACTCACATTTCACTGGATGTTAAACAAGAGCACACACTTTTAATTATACATTTGAACTCTCAAAGTGTATTTGCTTCATGTGAGATGGCAAAATTTAAACATTGATGAATGTATATTGATATACTGTACATTGCTATAGCACCTTTTTGTCTTATCAAGATACTCAAAGCGCTTTACACTACAATCATTTACCCATTCATACAGCGCTACTATAGCTATACAAAGTAGGACTGAACAATTAATTGCATTTGCAATAATATCGCAATATGATAAAATGAGATTTTCTAATCGCGAAGGCTGCAATTTGACTGGTCACGTAACACAAATCTTTATCAACACTTAAAAAAAAAAAAACACCACAAAGACATTTGCGATGGTTGCATGGCTGAACAGACATAAATGAACATAAATAACAGACATGGGCAGCACGGTGGCACAACTGGTAGAGCTGCTGCCTCTCAGCGAGAAGGTTGCCGGTTCAAATCCCGGTCCGGGGCCTTTCTGGGTGGAGTTTGCATGTTCTCCCCGTGCATGCGTGGGTTTCCTCCGGGTACTCCGGTTTCCTCCCACAGACCAAAAAACATGCTTGTTAGGCTGATTGGTGACTCTAAATTGACCCTAGGTGTGAGTGTGAGAGTGGATGGTTGTTTGGTGTGAGTGAGACAGGTCCCTCTTGTAAATGAGTCCCCGTGACTCAACGAGGCTAGCCTGTATAAATAAAGGTTGAATGAATGAAATGGCTAGAATGACGACAACCAGTGCTTCAACTTCAAGTAAGCAAAGTATCAGCTGACAGGGATCACTGACCGAACTGTTTGAACTTCAAACAGTAATTTTTTTTACATCTAATTTTTTATATTTATTTATTAACTGTCATGTGAAGTTCAGACAGGTTAGGAAGTTCACTTAACATGTTTACTATTATGTTTATGAAACAAGAAAAAATAGAAATGGTGAAAAGAAAAGGCATAGATTTGTTTGCTTTATTTTAATCTCTGCTTTTTTTTTTTCATTTATAGATGGCCTCCCTTCTCACCTTATAGCCATCCTCTCACACCAATATGTATTTTTTTAATAGAGAGAAAGAAAAGATAGAAAGTAAGACAACAAAACAATAATTATCCACAAAAAGAGCACAAGGCAAACACACCCAACCTCCGTCCGCAATCCTGCAAAGCACATGACAGAACACAGCAACGAAACATACATGCATAAAGACTAATAATATTCATGACCTTGCAGTAGATTTCTATAAATAAACATACCCATACCTACAAATATATATACAGTATACATACATATGCATTCATATCACATATCCATCTACATATCTGCATATGATATCTACATATACATCCCTGCATCCATTTGTGTGTGGTTGTGAGCATGCATAAGTGAATAAGGTTCCTCCAATAGAACATTTAGTAGCAACTGTGAAGCATCAGAGATCCGTCCCTCCAAAGCCAGAGGCAGACGAAGGGGCGATCAAAGCCAAGACCCCAAGAAGGACCCGAGCCCAGAGTCCCCAGGGCCACCCGAACAAGACGAGCCACTCGTCCACTCCCCAGATCCGACCAAGGGGAAGAACCGGACGAGCTCCATCAGCGGCCACATATATAAATTTGACATTGTTTATTATAAAACAGATTGATTTATTGCTTCTGTTTGTTGAAAAATACTTGAAGATGTTTAAAAAATAAATCGCATTTTAAATCGCAATTGAAATTTATAGAAAAAAAATTGCAATTAGATTATTTTCCAAAATCGTTCAGCCCTAATACTGTACAAAGATTACTCAGAGCTTTGTCACATTCCGATGGGACACACATCTGAGGCAATGAGGGGTTCAGTGTCTTGCCCAGGGACACTTCAGCATGTGACTGTTGGTGGAATCAAACCCCAACTCTTGCATTGGAGGACGACTGCTCTTACCACTCAGCCACAGCCGCCCCACAACATAACAAAACTAATATACAGTATTTAGTCCCACAGCAGAAATACTTTGTAGAATACCAAATTGGAATTAAGGTTAAGGATTTAAAAAAATGCTGTAAATGGCAGAGAATATGAAAGATTAAGCTGCTAAATGAACAGACATAGATGGGTGTGGGGGTCTTCTGGGTGGGACATATCAGTAATAACTACCACAGTTTACAGATAAGTCTTACAGCAAGTCAGCTCCTCCTCCTACTAACTGACTTTTGTGTTTTCTCCGATTCTTCATCTAAAAAAATCTGAACAAATGCCGACCAGATCAGCTAATTCATACGGTTCTCAAACTGTGGTACAAGTACAAGCACCAGTGGTACTCAGATCTTGGGTATCAACTACAGTATAACAAGCTTATTAACCATCATATGCTAAATTGTGATATGAAGCTAAAAAGCAGAATAATAGTGGCTCAACCAAATCACAACATTGGCTTCACGTGTTTAGTGGAGAATATTTTATGAACCTCTGTGTAAACTGAAGCTTTTTAAGCAGCACCAGCGACGTCTATAGGAGTCGGTTGCAACAAAACGTACACCAACTGTGCAGACACTGATTCCAGTTGCATTTTGTTGTGAGAAAGAAGAATAGAAACTGCAGTGGATGTGATGCTGCTCTCAGCTATAGGCTTGTCCCACAGTTTTTCAAAGTCCGTCATGATGATTGTTTTTGGACAGCTTAGTATTTCCTGAGGCGAGAGTCGTGGCTCGAATTTCTGTTTTTAGTTTTAAAGTGCTGCTTTTTCCTCAAGCACAGTAAGAAGTTTAACTCCAGCTCATTAGGAAGAAAAAAGGCCTCTTGACGCAACACTGTTGCTGTGTACACGTGATCCTGACCTACATAATCTAAGCAAACTTGAGAAGTATGGGCCTTAGGGTACATACTGTGAAACTGCTGCTTTTAGGTTTTGCATAGTAATAGCTAAATATTACTTTTGTCACTGGAAAAAAAAAAAGAGAATTGTAAGACCAGTACATGCACCTCCATTGCTCCTCCACTGATTTCCCATAATATTTTCCATAATGGGGTCAGTTAAATGTAACTGGCAGTGAGCAGAAAATCACAACAGTAAGAAGAAGTGGTTCTGTCACAACAAAGACCTCACCAACAGGTTCTCTGTCTGGAACTTGATTCTGAACAAAACAGATGATGCATGTGTTACTGGTGCACAAAGTCAACATGAAATATTATAAAATCTGAATGTATAATATACAGTACACCATTTTATTTAAACTCAGTAGAGCTAATGCCATTGCTCTAGGAGTGCATGGCTCAGATGCACAACACATTTTTGTGGAGGATTACAAACAGCCATGCATGTAATTTCTAACTGGGTTATTATTGGAGGTGCGACAGTAACCTAAAAGTACTGGGCGAGAGACAAGTCTGGTTGTGTGAGGAAAGCATAGTTTAATGGGGTTGGGCCAACATTGAGCTTTAATAACACACACGGCTGCATCAATTTCTGACTTCTGGGCTTAAGTTACACACACAAAAAAGAAACGCTGCTATAAAAAGATATTATAATTTATCCTTTGTTAGGCATAATTCACTGAACCGAGTTGTTAAAGTATGTGAAATACTGTACTCTGGTAATGCTCATACCGTCGGATCAGATTATGAATACTTTTCTGATCTCCAAGGACTTTAAAGAAGCAGAATTTAACATGCAACATTCGTTAAAAGTAAAACATTGCTTGTTTTGTTTTTGTTTACCAGTCTCCAGCTTTACTCACCGGTCGCGTTCATTCGCTTTTTTTTGGTGTGTGCACATTTAGGTGAAAACAATCTTCTGGCAGCTCCAAGTTTCAAATCCCAGCTCGCTCAGAAGGAAAACGTGCGCGCGCAGATGTTTGCAAGCGCGTGCGTTTTTGTTTTCATTGTAAGTCTTCGATTTTTATATTTTCTCAAGTAATAAGCACCCGTGAATAAACGAGTTAAAAAAGCAAAACTCAAAGTTAAAAGCAAACTCAAACTACAGAAATACTGTACATTCTTCGCCCGAAACTCCAACTCCCACAAATCTTGGAAGTGACGCAACTCTCGCGAGATTTCGTTGGTTTGTTGTGGAACACAGCTGCTGACAGGGCGGTACGTGGTAGTGCTTTTGGAGCAGTTTCAGATCAAACAGCAAGCAGTGATTATATAATAGTTGATATTTTTCATTACTGTGAAAGTAACAATTATCACTGACATCACAACATGGCCGAGACGGACCCCAAGTCGGTGCAGGATCTTACCAATGTGGTAAGTCGTGACCGTGATTTAAGCTAGTGCTACTACTAGCTACACAGCTAGCTACAATTGCTAAGCTACAAAGTTTATTCATCTTATTCTTGCGGTATTTGCTACGCATATTTAAGGTACATTAAAGTTAGACACGTGTGTTGATCTTATTTTGACAGACTCAACTGCTCTGACATTTCTTTAGCTTCATTATATTCAATCGGTCATCCAAATGCCACCGTT
The DNA here is from genome assembly GCA_038048925.1 of Garcialebias charrua. Classification (NCBI taxonomy): domain Eukaryota; kingdom Metazoa; phylum Chordata; class Actinopteri; order Cyprinodontiformes; family Rivulidae; genus Garcialebias; species Garcialebias charrua. The sequence continues at coordinate 6,835 of JBBPBX010024184.1, read as the reverse complement.
ACAACCGCATTTCGCCTTTTTTTAAACGTTTATTCAAATTAGCTATACATTTAATCGACCGTGTAAATATATTTTTCTGGGGTCCATTATGCGTTAACTCGCACACCTTGAGTATTGTCTCTGTTGCCATGGAGATGAGTCCAAGTTGGGGCAGTTAAGTTGAATAACACACCAAGAGCTGCTTTTAAAGAGCAGCAATTTTATTATTGTGTGAATGTGTGGGTGATTTTCTGCTTTCACTGTACACCACACATGCTCTTAAACGCAGAGTTCAAAACATATCTCCATGGTTACCAATCTTTCAGCAAGACCGAGCTCAATTTGTGGCATGAAAAAGAAGCTGATCCTTTTCTGGCCTTTAAATACACTCAGATAAGGTGTTTAACTTCAAAAAAAACAAAAGGAACATGTTGATGTGTATTGAATCTTTAATGGATCAACTTTAATGTTTTTGCCCACAGGTCCAGACTCTGCTGCAGCAGATGCAGGACAAGTTCCAGACCATGTCAGACCAGATAATTGGGAGAAATATCCTTGTTATTGTCATTGGGTGTTCTTTTGATCCAAATTACTTTATTTGTAACCACAAATACTGGTACTTTCTTCGGCAGAATTGTTGAGTTTTCAGACTTTTGTGTTCCTTAACCTATTAAGTACTTGATGAGATGAGCACACGCATCGATGACCTAGAGAAGAACATTGCCGACCTGATGACCCAGGCTGGCGTTGAAGAGCTTGAGGCAACACCAGAAAAAGCTAAAGAAGGTCAAGGAGAAGGTAAGAGTGGAAGAAAGTTTGGCATGTTAAAATAATTTGCCAGATTGTGGATGCACTCTGCTTGTACTGTATATGCTTCAAAATGCAGGTCAAATGCTCATGAACTGTTCTTTTTTGCCTTTTCCCCATCCTGTCCTACAGGTTCATAACCAACTGGGTGTTAAAGTGGGCCCCATATCCAGGAGCAGGATTTGTAACAGAAAATGACTTCTATTGACTTGCTGTGTTTTGTGAAAAGTTTTTCTATATTGAATATTGTGAAATGGTTACAGTAACGTTATGACTTGAAACATTGAACGTCTTTGTGAGCTAGTGATATGCCCTTTAGAGGAATGCAGTTTTTTTTAGCTGCTTTCATTTAATTGTATCGGATGGTTTCTTGATGTGATGGTACAGGTCTGCTTTGACCCAGCCTCTGCTGAGAAGTCAAACCAGTTGGCTAACAGGCCAATAGAACCTCACTAACAATGTGACACACCTAATGGCTGTGTTTGACAAATTGGTGAGATATGCATTCCACTTCTGATACTCTATTAAAGCTATCTCATGTACTGCAGTGTGTACTCTATTGCAAAATATTTGGTTAGTTACTGGTAAAACAATTAAGGTGTTCGAAGTTTTTTTTATTTAACAAGCCATAACTACAGTACAGTGCACAAGTCTTTAGCCACCTCTTTTTTTTTGGTTTGTTTTGCTTGCCAGCAACTATTTTTTTTGAGCCATTGAGAAATTTTACTGGCTTTCCTGAAATTCTTAAATGTGTTCGAACCATTTTACATTGAATCAAGTTCAAGTTGGATCTTCAGACACTGCAGTCAGCAGCTTGTCTAATTTGTTTCTATTTATTTAGTTTTAATGTATACAAATTCCATCATAGGCGTAAAGTCACCAGCATAAATAAGTATTTTTTATCCTAAAGTGATTCCCAAAAGGGTACTTTATATACAGTGTGGATCAAACAGACTGACTTTAAGGACTAGTCAAAGCCTAGAGAAAGTCTGAGCTGTAGCTTATAAAATCCTGTAAACAAGTCTGTCTCAAACGGTTAAACGTTTGGAAGTTTAGGACGTATCATAAATGTCTGAGGGTTGCATGCTTTGTGGCCTGTACTGATGGTCATATTGAAATCACGAGTTGAACTACCGGTAAGCTGAAAAAGAAATTATCAGCAATGTGCATGGAATTGGACTTTTCCAACAACTATATCTATATATATTAGGCAGCACGGTGGCACAACTGGTAGAGCTGCTGCTTCTCAGCGAGCAGGTCCCCGGTTCAAATCCCGGTCCGGGGGCCTTTCTGGGTGGAGTTTGCATGTTCTCTCCGTGCATGCGTGGGTTTTCTCCGGGTGCTCCGGTTTCCTCCCACAGTCCAAAAACATGCATGTTAGGCTGATTGGTGACTCTAAATAGCCTATATGCCACGGGCTTCCGTTCCAGCTCCTCCGCAGGCATTACACATACGGCGCACTTCCGGTTAGCGGGAAAGACACGAACATAAATGACTAAATACAATTAATAAAACATCGGCATACACACCAATAACAACTCTATACACATATAAAACCATATAAAATTATGGCGACGTTCTCCCTACGGTTAGCCGCGATAAATGTTCGCCGAAACCCCCCCGCGGAACAGCTGTTCCCACCGGTGGGCGGACACAACGGTACTCACGTGTAGTGCCGGTAGCGCGCAGCCGCTTCCCGTTTCGGCTCGTTGTCATGGTTTGCTACTAGGAGCTAACGCTATCAACAACGGAGGTGGATGGGAACCGGAAGTGGGGGGTAGGTGTTGCATTTTGCCGGAAGTACGTCACGCCCCCCCGTGGCATATAGGCTATTGACCCTGGGTGTGAGTGAGACAGGTCCCTCTTGTAAATGAGTCCCTGTGGCTCAACGAGGCTAGCCTGTATAAATAAAGGTTGAATGAATGAATGAAAAAAATCTACAAAAATTGTGATCACATCTTCACTTTATTGCCAAGTAGGAACTTTTATTGAAACAAATGTAAACAAGACATACAAACTTTCCCAGCATACTGGGTAATAGCCCAAATAAAATAAAATAAAAGAACAGCAGTAAACAATAGTTGAGCTTAATTACCGGTACATCATTATAGTTGAACCTCAGTCTAATATTGCATTTCTAGTGTGTTCATAAAGTACTATAAAGTAAAAGGTTCCTTTAATTGCATGTCGGTATCGATCAATGGGTCTAGAATTTCACGAGTTATTTAGAACTCAAAGTCTGCTTCTGTCATGTCGATGGCCCAGGCAAACTTGTCCCGTTGGGTTTTATTGTAGATTTTTTCTATAGGCACGTCCATGTTTTTACACCTGAACACAAACATTCACTTTAATGTAGATTTCACCACCAGCTTATTTTCACAAACACATTTAAACTTTTTCCATTCACAAACAAATATATATTATATAAATACATTTTTATTAGCCGTAGAAACAATCTTAAAAAAAAGAAAAAAAAAGACTTAGTCATCTTAAATTCTGTACTGTATTGTCAACTAGCTTCATATAACTTGTACCTGATTGTTTTTAAACCATTAGTGTGTTTCTTATTTCTGATCAAATCTTTGTAGGAAAAACAGTAAAGGTTTTTAAGACGTTTGTGTTATTATTGTGAGCATTACACAGTCAATAACTAAATATGTCCAGTGTAAATTGGTGACTTGTGTAGTTGAAAGTCAAGTTTTCATCAAGCCTTCAAGTAAGTTTATTAGTAATTAATAATTTGGTAAAGTTTTTCCACAAGTTTTAAATGAACTGTATTTGTATAGCTAACCAAGCTACAACAATCTGTGTCATCATTTACTCATCCACACATTCATGTAGCGCTCTACTACGTCATCTACATAATCTTAATAAATCATTCTAGAGTCGTATCAGTGCTTCAGGTCCCATTTATACAATGATGGTCAGTGTCTAGTCCAAGGACACTGACATGACTACAAACTGGTAGAATCAAACCTCCATCTCTCAGAGGACTGCTTTAACCACTGAGCCACTGACATCACAGGATTTGAGATAATAAAGGTTAGTTATACACATTATCTCAGATTTATGGTGTCACTTGTATTCAAACTTAAGCGATTAGGAATTTGCTGAGATCTACTGAACAATCATAATTTATAATTACATAAAATCATAACCAAATGTAAAAACACCAAACTACTGAAAAACTTCACAGTACTGATGTTTACTATTCTGTAAGGGGTTCACTGGATGAGTATTAACTCACCATGCCACGCTTATACGTGGGTCCAGGTAGTTCAGCTTTGAGGTACCTAGAGCGACCTGTTTGTTCTCCTCTCTGTCAGTAGCCTGGACCTCCATCTTCAGAAGCTGGTCTTCACAGCGCTTCACAGCCGCCTTCTTTCGCTCCACCAAACTGACGAGACAGATGCAAATATTTGTTTTTTAAAATTTGAAAGTGTTCTTTAATGTCATTTCCCATTACTCTTAAAATATATAAATAACGAACTGTAAATGTCAAATCTGGAGAAAATGTGTGCCTCTGTCAGAAGCTAGCTGATTTAGTGTTTTGGAAAAGCCAAAAGTGATGGCACATAACTACCACATATCACATCTTCTCACAATTTTGCAATTGCAGGATATGTCGATGGGAATTTACGTACAAACCGGATTCCAAAAAAGTTGGGACACTAAACAAATTGTGAATAAACACTGAATGCAATGATGTGGAGGTGCCAACATCTAATATTTTATTACCATATATGCTCAATTTCCTTTTTCCAGCCACTTATTGCTACTTGTCCCAACTTTTGGGGGATTTGTTGACACTGTGAAATTTTGACTCAAATTATTTTTCCTTTCAAATGTTACATTTACTCAGATTAAACTTTTGATCTGTCATGTTCTATTACAAATAAAATATTGACATTTGCCATCTCCACATCATTGCATTCAGTTTTTATTCACAATTTGTTTAGTGTCCCAACTTTTTTGGAATCTGGTTTGTATTTTAGTTTATTTGGATCTAGCTTGAAAAAAAATTCTGACACCCAGTGAAAATATAATAATTTTAATTTAGATTACAGTAGTTCTAGTGACATACAAGGACAACTGTCAGTGTTTTAAAGCAGCAAAGCAGATCTCCACTTAATTTTGTAACAGTTATCACTGAAAGAGTTTTATTAGGCATTCAAAATGACTTAAACCAGTAAGACTTCATCTACAAACTATTGCTCATAATTATGTTTCAGTGTTATCAATTGTTTTGATAAGTATTTCTGACACTTGCCTCTGCAGCTTGGGGTCTGAGCTGCCTTTGGTCTTGGCCTCCTTCTTGGCTTGTTTCAGCTCTGTTTTAGCCAGAGCCAGCTGCTCCTTCCTACCATCAATCTGAGAAGACGACACAAAGACATGAGGTCTATGAATTACAGATCACTTTGTGAGCTGTGGAGGCTTCAACATATATTCATTGTATCTTGAATTGTATGATTATCTGTTGTCACCCAGTTGTGACCAAGGGCAGTAAAACAGGAATTACTGTGTTTAATAAAGCTAAGTACAGCTGCCTTACCTTGGCCTGAAGGTTGGCCATTGATTGATCAAAGGTCTTTGGCGGTGCCCGCTGGTGGTTACAGAGAATAGCAACTGCTCTGTTGGCCCGGTTGTAGGACAGCAGCTTCTCTGCCACATTGTCTGACACTTTGGGTGGCGAAAGAATACATTTTTAAGTTTGAAAATTCAGCTGAGTCAGAATTTAAATAAATAATCATGCTGGCATCCTTTGTGTTATTGCTATCCACTCTGTATATGCATATTCACACCCTACACCACATACACACAATGTTTAATTCTTTATTTGCTTTAGTCAGCAGGCGTTACAGCGGCTACATGTGGCAATCCAGAAACAAAAAGAGTGTAAAATTCCTATCTGAGAATCTGTAGCAGAGGTAGAAGCTGCATAGCACTAGGTACAGTAACTGTGTTTCCATCTATTTTCAATTCGAATTTTGAGCGAATTTTTGAAAATTCGCAAAAATGTAAATAAAAATTAATGCGAATCAGAAGTGTTTCCATCAACTGGCTTGAAGCGAATCCACCAGGCCATGCAAAGCGGCATTACGTCAGCGTCATTACGTCAGACGTCGCGTCATTACGTCAGCGTTACGCACGTCTACAGTAAACAGGAAGTAGCGGTTGAAAACAGGAACCGAACCACACATCTCTGCAAAATGGAGAGAATATTTCAGGAATGTGTTGCTATCGGGCAAGTTGTATTTATTCTGTCATGCCAACTAGTTTTAGCGATGTTACAGCGGAAACAGCTGATCAGTCACATGACGTGAATGTTCGCTACGTCAGAACTGAGTCGGCAAATCTGTTTCCATCTCTCGTTTTGCGCATCAGCTCTGTTTCGAAAAACCCAAAAACCACCTCAAGCGAGCGTATCAACTTTTTTGCGAATTAGAGGAAGTTAATTTGAATCGTGCCGTTTCCATTCAGCTTTTCTGATGCGATACTTCAAAATGTGCATCAAGAAACCTTGATGGAAACACGGTTACTGATTGTGTGCTCTTGCCATTTGACAAAAGCTGACTGACATTAGGATATGTCCAATAAAGTGAGCTACAAATAAACTTCTCAAGTTTGGAGGATTAACCAATGACAAGAGCTGGGCAGATGAACTGAGGGCTATGAGCCAATGCTTTCAGAAACCTTTTATTTTAATGCTGTATAGCCTTTTATGCAGGGTTAGCCTCCTTTATAGTCTGATGAACGTGTGACTTACTGTTTGATAGCTCCTTAAGCTGCTGTTGCAGGGTGATGGAAGCATTGTATGTCCTGAAGACCTTTGCAGTCAGACCAGGCATTAAAGAGCTCAGATGTTTATTCAGAAGGGTTGTCTGCAATGACAAAAGGACAGGAGATATACAGAAAAAAAAGTTATCACACCATTAGCCAACCATACTCTTAACCACCGGGTGGCACTGTGGTTATATGTTTGCTTAGTGTTGATATTTTAGCAAATGCAGTAAAATACCATTTATGCCTTTATTATGAGCCAGTAGAG
>JBBPBX010024183.1:9120-22579 GCA_038048925.1 Garcialebias charrua | reverse complement strand
CTGTTTCTCAAAATAAAAACTATACTGTATATAGGCTATACCTGTTAGAGAAAGACTACTGCATCATAATTCATTCTAGGTCAACACTTGAATCTAGAGCAGACAAGTCTTTTGAAACAGCATTTTCCCTCTTTTTTTCTGAACTATGTTTTTTTCACTGTTTCATCACAGTCTTCAGGGTTTTATCCATTTAGCTCTCCACTCTCACTGCTCCAAAGTAAAATCCAACCTTACAGCGATAGACAATGCACTTAACATTTGTATGAATGCCAACACACAGTAAGATACAGAAAGTGCTTTGCTGCAGAACAAACAAAATGTTTTACCACAAAAATGCAAAAATACTAAGAATTTGTGCAAACCTGTTGTCAGCAACAACAACAACAAAAAAAAGCAATCTGGTGTTCATGCAGTTTATCCACCTTTACATTGCAGCAAATAAATACATACACAACATAAAATAACCTTTGCATTTACTTTTAAGGAGAAAAATAAATTTTAATTTTTTTTTTCCATTCTTCAATTCTAAATCCTCCATTCCTAAACATTCATAGAGGGTGCTCAAATCCTAACAGGGGCAATGAATTGGTAAATAGGTTAGCTCATGAAAGATTTAATTATCTTTTCCCATTCAGAGTCAGCAATCTAATTATTTCTCTGCTGCTTCCTGTACAAAACAAAGAGAGACACAAATCCTAACTGCAATTTATTACTAAAAATACGAGGCACTTGTTTGTGCTCAGTTTTTCCACCACTTTCAGTGATCTCACAGGTGTTTTCATTAAACTGTTATAGTATAAAACAAGTGAATCAAAGTAAAAATGCTACAATGGGAGGAGTGCCACAGGTTAGTCTGACCCCAGTCAGCAGAGGTCACACAAATCTGGGAGGAACGCATTATCTTTTCATTTTTCATTTAAAGCTGCACTATGTAACTTTGTAATGTAGTCTGTAACTTTTCTAACAATATATTTTTAACATATTTCTTCACTCTGTCACTATCTACTGACAGACTGATGTTAGACAAAGTAATCTCTGAAAAAAACTATAGTCCCCTTGCTTCTCTATCAGCATTTATAAAAACACTAAAAACACAGAGTGACCCGCCATTAACCAGCCAATAAAAACAGAGTTTGTAACCAGCCAATAAAAACAGAGCTTGAATTTGAATCAGCCAATAAAAACAGAGCTTGAATTTGAATCAGCCAATAAAAACAGAGCTTGAATTTGAATTTCAGCAGGGCCAGGGGGAGCAGAGCCATATATGGCTCTGAGGGGGAGTGATCAGAATGCTTTGCCTGTTGAAATTTTTCTAAGTTCTGCACTCTACAGAAAGTTACACATAGCACCTTTAAATCTGAAAAAAGATAAGCACATAGAAGTTAATTTTAAAAAAGGACATTTGTTTTCATTAACAGAATCAGAATAAACTTTATTATCATTGCACTGAGGTACAGCGAGAACATGTACGTACAGTCGTCTGAAAGATGGGCGGAGTGTACGAAGCTGCTGCTATAAAAGCGCGGCCCTCTTATTCTTATTCAGAATAATATTTTGCTTAGACGAGAAAGGGGAAGAAAAACATGAGGAGTGACGGTGTAAAAAATATCTCTCACACCGTGCCCTAGACACGGCATGGTTTGAGGCATCAAAAAAACCTACCACATAGCAACCTAAGTAGATGTGATACGTGTACATATAGCTGATGAAGACATTTAATTTTTAAAGGGAAGTCGTAGCATAGTCCAAAGCCACCCCCCCCTCCCCATAGCTATTGTCCAGATAAGAGGTGTTGTTATTATCAGCTCGGTTGAGGTTCTGTCACATGTCCACGACCTTGGGGACTCAGACTCAGGTACTTTGTGCATGATTTAGTTTTATCAGAAAGGTGCTTTAAAAACATCATTTTTGTAAATTTGAGGATAAAGAATAAAATGGATTGTAACAGACTCCATTATGCACACAATCAAACCTATCGTGCAATAACTTATGCTATTGGTCATTTACAGTACAGTATAGTGATTACACTGACTTTTGCATTTTATTAGTTAAGCAACATCTCAAAGCCGTTTTTTGCATTCATCAAAGTTCAAGAAATCCTTAAAAACAACAATGTCCTTCTCTGATTAGGTCATTTATTTTATAACAATTGTCAGATGTAACCTTGTGCATTACTTGTCAAATTATTTTAATATAGTCAACATTTTTTTGTAAAACACTGGTAACCAGATGCACTAAGAGGAATATTTTTCACCTTCACAAAAACAGTAAGAAATAGTAAAAATTATGTTCACAAATCTTTATAAAATGTAATGATTAAGAAACGCTCAATAACCACAGAACTTCAAAATCAATAAATTGCTATTTTTGATCATTATGTCACTTAAAACAACATATAGCTGCCAATGTAAGACTCCAATTGGAGCTCTAAAATGCTCATGATCTTGAGAATGTCATTAAAATTTGGCGATGTGTCAAGGTAAGCACACAGCAAAGAAACAAAAAGAACAAGAAAAAGCTGCAAGCCTGAGCAATTTGTAGTTCCCTCCCAGCAGCATCAAAACATATTAATGGACTCTACATCTTTATACCCTTAAGCTACACTCAAAAACTAAAAGGGGAAACGGAAAAGCAGATTATTTTAGCATCTAATAACCTGCCTTTAAGTGAAAGCCTTTCAAGTACACAAACTGACTCTCCACTATTCATCTATCATCAAGGAAAAGTGTGTGCTGTGACTCTGCTGTGTACTGTAATTAGGTTTTTCTGTGCTGCTGGACTCACTCTGTCTTGTTAATGAATGAATTATTAATTGATTAGTTAATAAATAATGTGTCTCTTTAATTAATGATTACCGACGAGACCGTGAAAATCGCCTAAAAAAAGAGTGTTTTCTGTTGTGCTTGACTTGTAGCTGTCATGGTTTTGGGTATTAACACACACACGTAGGACACCGAAATCCCCTCCCCAAACAAATACGTTTGTCTATTTTATTTGCCTGTGTGGACACTTTGTTGACTAAATGCATTCACTATCTCTTTATCCTTCACATATCACCCAACTAAAGTCATTCATTTAAAACTAAAAACAACTTTATTTATAAAATCATGTCTGTACTCAAAAATTGTGTCCCGTACAGGAAGTCCCCATAAGGTGGGCGCCACTTATGATTTGAGCCCCATTATTATGCACAACAAACTCACCCACTCTAGACTGAGGTGCAACCCAATATTCAGACTAACATATTTCCATCCCTCCTGATTTATGAGCAATATAAACCCCATAAATAACAAAACAAAAACAGCTGCGGTTGGTTGTGTGTGTTTACGCACACACACATATATGTACACACACACATGCACAATCAAAGGCACAGCCGGCTCAGTGGTGTTTGTGTGTATTTTGTGGGTCTGTTATAGTAGGGGCCACTGGCAGGATCACCCCTTCTCCTGTCGTATGTCATCTTTAAATGATGGTGTCGTGAAGAGACCGGCGCAGAGGACAGGAACTGTCAGGCGTCTGTTAACCAGATAAATGATGCTGCCCCGTTAGCTTGTTAACCAGCAGCTGCTCTCACTTCTAATCAAGAACACATCCTGCCGGGTGCAACAGGTGCACATCAACCAAGAGAGGATAACAAAATAAAATAAAAATAGTGTCGATAATGTTGCATTTATGTTGCCAGGTATGGAAAAGACACACATGGACAGTTATGAGGAAGGCAAACAAGATTATAGCAGACAACACACATCCCCTAAGATCCTCATTTGAGTTGCTTCCTTCAGGGCGAAGGTACGGCCTTCCTTTATTCTCAAGAAACAGAACACATTTTTATTTCATACCACAAGCAATTAAATCCTTAAATAATACAAACGTATCATGAATTACTGAGCTTAAATGTATTTGCTGTAATGATGGATGTTAAAGGTGAAGTATGCAGTTTCTGTAGAACATCAGCACTTAGAAGAAATTTCAACAAGCAAAGCATTCTGATCCCTCCCCCTCAGAGCCATATATGGCTCTGCTCCCCCGTGGTCTGTTAAAATTCAAATTCAAGCTCTGTTTTTATTGGCTGATTCAAATTCAAGCTCGGTTTTTATTGGCTGGTTACAAACTTTGTTTTTATTGGCTGGAAAATGGCGGGTCACTTTTTCTTTTTAGAAATGCTTATTTACCACCTGGAGAAGCAAGGGGACAATATTTTTTTTTAGTTTTTTTCAGAGATTACCTCTCTAACATCAATCTAGTGACAGAGTGAAGAAATATGTTAAAAATATATTGTTAGAAAAGTTACATATAGCAGCTTTAATGTCATGTTTGTACAAGTATGTCATTTATGTAAATGCCTGCTGACAATGTTGCAAACTAATTTCCCTAGTGGGATTATCTATCTATCTATCTATCTATCTATCTATCTATCTATCTATCTATCTATCTATCTATCTATCTATCTATCTATCTATCTATCTATCTATCTATCTATCTATCTATCTATCTATCTATCTATCTATCTATCTATCTATCTATCTATCTATCTGTCTGTCTGTCTGTCTGTCTGTCTGTCTGTCTGTCTGTCTGTCTGTCTGTCTGTCTGTCTGTCTGTCTGTCTGTCTGTCTGTCTGTCTGTCTGTCTGTCTGTCTGTCTGTCTGTCTGTCTGTCTGTCTGTCTGTCTGTCTGTCTGTCTGTCTGTCTGTCTGTCTGTCTGTCTGTCTGTCTGTCTGTCTGTCTGTCTGTCTGTCTGTCTGTCTGTCTGTCTGTCTGTCTGTCTGTCTGTCTGTCTGTCTATCTATCTATCTATCTATCTAATAAGCAAAGGTTTTTTGGGGTTTAGATTAAATATATGCATAAGGAAACACAATATGAAAAGATATGCATCACGTACAAATGTTATAATATTATAAGTTTTGTTTTGGTAGAAGCCTTGGATAATGATGAACTAATTTCTTTATAAGTGCAAGACCCATGTCAGGTTATTCTGATTACAGTATACAGTACTGTAATTCCTTCTTTGTGGATCAGGCCTACAACTGGGGCTCCTGTTTGTGTGTGTTGCAGGTTCCTTGGACAAGTGCTGATTGGGACGTGGGGGCAGCTGGCCAGTGAGTGTCTTTAGTGGCTGCAGACCATTTGCAGCCTGGGTGACAGAGCTGCAGTGGTAGCACTCCATCTCACCTGGCGTATCACCCTATTCCCTGCTCAGACCCAGCAGATAAACTGGCTCAACCACAGGAGTGAACACATTATTTTGGTATTCATTAGCTCTGTTACAGTGCTGCTTAAATAAATTATAATTTTATCTGTTTCAAGTGAACCTTGTCAATAAATAAAAATTGCCCCCTTTGATTTGAAATCAAAACCTCCTTTGATTTCTGCTGCTCTAATGAACGAGCATCGTTTCACCTGCCAGCTTTCATCTTTAAAAAAAAAAAAAAATCTCAGCCTTGTTCTTGTTTTAATATTTTGCTTTGTTCCATCTTTTAAACTCGCTCATTTCTTTCTGCTTGACAAAGCCACGTGTGCAGTGGAGCAAAGAGAAGAACATATTTACAGATTGACAACGGATCGACACATGCAAGAAGACACAAAAACACCTCGTTGGTCACACTCCGCTGCGTGTCTTTCGTACGACAACAAATCGCCAGTTTTCCTCCTATAGTTTAGAATCAATCTACAAACTAAACCACTCGGAGATCCCCCCCTCAAAATCTGCTGTAATGCAATTTGTGCACCAAAAGGTTGTGTGGGTTCAGCTGATTACGTTAGCATCGCAGTGACGAGAAGCAGCTTCTGTCAGCTCTTCAGCAGAGCTCCATGCAGCTGACGATGGAGCTTTTGGCTGGATAAAAGAGAGGATGTAGTCATTAGTATCTGGGACTAACACTAAAGATGAGTAATGAGGTAAATTGTTTATTTCTTTTTAAGAGCACTGTATTTCCATACAGAATTGTGTGTGTTAACAGAGTGATCACTCATGCTGTATTTGTGTGAAAAAACAATTGCAAAGGTTTTCCAATAAAATATGTCTTTCCCCTCAGCTTCGTTTCTATAAATGTTAATTATCTTCAGTTGTAAGTAAACCTTCATTTCACATTTCATACAATTCATCCGCTTCTCTCCTCCTGGACCTATTAAGGCCTAATTGGAACCAAGCTACTTACCACTGATGGGATCAATGAGAGAAGCCACAGCAGATACACACCATTTTCATTACTCACTGCAGCTCAATACTCAGGCAGCCACCGCAGCAATCAGTTAGTCCGGCAGTAATAAGAACGCCTACAGGATCTGTCAGATGGTAGAGGCACTTAAGTTAAATGGCAATTTAGTAAAGCTGAATATATATTTCATAATATGAATGCCTGGGTGCAGATTTTTCATAATCTAAACTATCACATATTAAAGTAGTATAGCAAAATTCACTCCAAAACACCTATTTAATATTGGATTAATTTTTAAGGTGTACAGCATCTACATTGCTGGAGACAGTAAAGTATAGCTTTACAATCATGATAGAACCTCTACTGTGTTTTTCCATTGGCAGGATACTGTGTTCCCTTATTAGCTTTATTTTATTGTAAACAAACAGATCAAATAAGTTACATTTCCCCACATTTTCCTAAAAATATTGTGGCTTGTTTCATAAATCCTCTGCAAAAAAATAATCTAGCCTGATTTAATCCTTGGTGTTTGCCGATAAACCTTCAAACCCATTCAGATTTTTTCCCCCTGAAAGTTCTTGTAAAAATATCTGACAAAATGTCACGATAAAACCAATAATTTTCTAATGTTTAATAAATAAACGGTGAGAAACCTACAAGATTGTTTAATAGTCCAAATATAGAGTTGCCTTTGCTGCTGTTGTTTGTCATTAGTCCAGTGACTGAACTAATTTATTTCTTTGTTTTACAGATGAGAGTTGATTATAGTAAATTACATTTTATGTTAACTCCATTATAGCACAGAAATTATATTTTCCATCTTGATACTGTACCTGTCTCAAGGTATTCTTGAGAGTACATCCAGACCACAAACAAAAGGCATAATTTCATTGTGCTGTAAAGACAACATGGGTGCAAGGGGCATGAACAACTAATATAATGACACAGAGTCTTGCAAAAATGTGTGAAATGTTCTGACATGACATACTAAAATATTGCATTTCATAATGTTCTGCTGTAAAGAGTTTTTTTTTCTCCTGACTAATGATGCTAATGACACAGGAACAATTAGGCAAATAGCAAATTATGAACACACCTTTGATTATCTTTACAGTAACACTAAAGAGTACAGTAATTTATCCTGACTGAGCTACGTGAAAGAAAAGAAAATATACCCAGTGTAATATCGAGGTAGATTCTTTAAGAATGAGGGAAAACAGATAATTAATGAGTGGAAATCAATGTCTCCTGATTGACGTGTTTTGATTAATTTAATGGCTTTACAGAATATCGTGCAGCTTACGTGTTTTTAATGAAAAACAGCATCAAAGATGGTGCAAACCTGTTGCTGTCTCAGCGAATAGTCTATAATTTTAGTGTTTTATGCTTCCTGTAAAATTACATTTTATTTAGGGCATGTCTCTGGAATGATTTATATAAAGTTAACATTTGTGAGGTTAATAGTGATTTCATACATATACTTTGTACATAAACTTCATATGCTGCTTTGTCACTTTATTACAAATGTCAATGTCAGAACCTTCGTCTTATTATATATATATACTTTTTATACTTTTATACTTTGCTAAACTCAGGACAGTATTACTCTTTTATTATTACACTTTTATTATTTCATTTTATGCTTATGTTTATTAAATGTTTTAATGTTTAAATAGTTATTGTTGCACCGGGGGTCTGAGAGAAATGTAATTTCAATCCTGTGTATGTCCTGAACATATTGCAGTTTTGACAATAGTTGACTTTGACTTTGATATACAGTGTATACTGTACATATAATTATATACCGATAAACAATTCACCCGTGGTCCCTTTTTAATTTGAATCAATGCCAAATATCTGACATGTATGTTTAATTCTAAATATTATTTTTAGGGCCTACAAGTTCAAGATTTTTTTTAATTAAGGTTGCTTCATTCATCATTCTGTTATTGCTCTGCCCCGAGTTTCATAAAAGGCACTGTTTGTTCATCGTCTTTCATATTCCTACAAGGTACAATTACCTCTTAAACAAACGAGACATAAATTCACAGATACAGTCAATGTCAACTCATCACAATCATACAGATTTTTGATCCTGAAAATCACACTCTTACCACAGAAGATCTGCTCCTTCGAGGAGAAGGGTAAACACAAGGACATAAACTGGTGGGTGGAGGCTCTTAGTCCTGCCATTCCTCATATGAGCTAAGGGTGTCACAGTAAATGTCTGGCCTTCCCATTTATCCCTCCCTCCCCTCCTCGTTCTTCTCTGTCCCGAGAAGTGGAGCACTTAATTTAATATGAATAACGGCAACGAGGGTATTTCCAGGGCAACCCTTCTCCACAGCCCTTATTGAGAAAGCACTAAATGGGCCAAAGATTTATTGCTATGGATGACATCATCTCCACCTTTAGCTAGTTTGCTTTCTTGTTTTAAATGTCTTAATACAAACCTTTAAATGTCTTAATATTACATTTTCTTTGCTGTTTTCCCCCATCATTCAGCTTATTTCATGTTCCTACCATATCCATCTTTTTTACTTGAACCTGCTTCAAATGTTTGATTACTAGGATCAGTCTAAATAAATCACTCACAATACAGAAATGCATGAGGCCTTTGATAAATTAAGATAATATAAACCTGTGGAAACAGTATTAAGACAGCTTCAATCTCTCTTTTTTGTCTTCACTCAATACAGGTAATCCCCGACTTACGAGCGCATCGACATACGAGGTTCCGGACTTACGAGCTCACTAACGAACAGTAAATTTGTAAAGAACATACAGAAAATACAGCACTTTTATGTGTTTTTAGATGAAAGTGTGTTAGCTAGCCGTTTGTAAACAAGTTTCTGAGCATGTTTATGAACTAGTATGAACGTTTGTGATGAAAAATGAGTGTCCGTAGTAGCGCTAGCATAAATCTTTTGACTTACGACCGAAAATCCGGACTTACAAGCTCACTAACGAACAGTAAATTTGTAAAGAACATACAGAAAATACAGCACTTTTATGTGTTTTTAGACGAAAGTGTGTTAGCTAACCGTTTGTAAACAAGTTTCTGAGCATGTTTATGAACTAGTATGAACGTTTGTGATGAAAAACGAGTGTTCGTAGTAGCGCTAGCATAAATTTTCTGACTTACGACCGAAAATCCGGACTTACGAGCAACACGTGTTTTGGGTTCCGACATACGAGATTTCGTGTTACGAGATAGTCGTAGGAACGGAACTCGCTCGTAAGTCGGGGACCCCCTGTAGTTTTCCTGTAGACTACATTGCTTCAAACAATTTAGGTGTTTAACAGCTTTTTTTTAAACATCATCTTATCCATTTAAAAGGATTGAAGTTTCTTCCTCTTGGCTCAAAATGTCTGCTTAAAATAATTAACTACAGTACTCTCTTTCTGGGTCTCTGGACAGATTTTCAGCGTTTTTTATTAACATTGATAAGAAGCTAAATACCAGAATATTCAATAAAGTCTTATGTACATTTTAAAGCCAATACAGTAATCAGGTTCTACATGGCTAAAATAAGCGTAGTGACAGAGTAAAATACAGGTTTGTGTAAATGTTTGCAGACAGGCTCTATTTTGTTGTTTGTGTGGGGGATTTGCTGTGCTTGTTTCCTGCTGAGTAAAAAGTGGAGAATCATCTTGTCTCTGTGATGACAGAGTTGTGGCCATTTTTCTGGTCATTGCAGTCAGGCAAAACCAAATTGGGTCATGTAGACATAGATTAAATCATCTTAAGGCAATAGAGTGGAATAAAATGCAGCTCCTCCATGTTCAAGGATCCACAGTGAACACAGAGCGGAGCTTGACGTCATATAGCCAATAGCTCCAAACATTCTGCTCAAGCTCTTTTTCATTTGCCAAGAGTCTTGGTGTTAGTACAATTTAACATTTTCCCTTGTAGCTCATTAAAAGGCAGCGTTTAGAGAGTTTAGAAGAAAAGAGCATTGCAAGAGTGTGGGAAGGGCTTATAAAGCCTTAAAAATAACATAATTATATAAATATGAAATAAATATAGATATATTATATATATAACCTCCCTACATTGCAAATTTTCACCTAGGGTTGTCTGGAATGTAAACCCTGCAATAAGTGAGGGACTACTGCAGAACTAAGCATTGCAAATTATGTCTCTAAAACGTTGTTGTACATCCAGTGTTGTGTTGCCTTCTGTTCCCCTGTGCTGCAGGGATAAATGTGTTTCTCTATGTTTCTGTGAAACACATTGTAATTGGAGAATTCTCCGTGAGGAAGCGAGGTTCAGCAAAGGTAACAGCAGATTTTAGCCTGGACCTTGGTTTAAGTTAAGAACTTTACATGTATGGAAATGCAAAGATGGAAGCTGGAGAGAACAATTTCAATCCTGTTTTGAAGACATGGCAGTTCAAGAAGAGGTTTCAGTTTAGAAACACATAAAGAATGTCATGGTTGTTTTTTTGGGGGGGAGCATTAGGTATTAAATTGTCCTAAATGCTGATAAAACAAAAGGGATGTTTTTTTCAAATAGGAAGGCGGTTCCAGCAGATCCTCCTCTGATTTTATCTTCAAATGGTGTCCCTATTGAGTTTGTTGATTCCTATAAATATCTGGGTATCCTGATCGATTCACATCTCTCTTTTAAACTCCACGTGGAAAACCTAGTGAAGAAATTGAAAGTTAAACTGGGTTTCTTTTTCAGAAACAGATCATGTCTAACACTGAATGTTAGGAAACGCCTTGTGTCTGTGACTTTCCTTCCCTCCATTGATTACGGTGACATTCTCTACATGAATGCTCCTACAAGCACCCTGCGGATGTTGGATGTTGTCTATCATGGTGCACTAAGATTCATAACTGGTTGTGATTATCGTACCCACCACTGCACCCTGTATTCACTGGTTAACTGGACATCATTAACCTCACGCAGACTCTTCCACTGGTACATTTTCATCTTTAAATCACTTCTTGGTCTGCTGCCCTCATACATCTCCTCCTACATGTCTTTGCGTGAGTGCAGCTACAGTGTGCGCTCTCAGGACATGATTACCTGCAGTGTTCCGTCAGTGAGGACTGAACTTGGAAAAAGGGCCTTCTCCTACTCCGCTCCTGCTTCATGGAATATCTTACAAAAAGATCTGAAGCTCTCGACCTTGACTTCTCTAAATGGTTTTCAGAATCTGTTGGAATCCTGGCAAAAACCAATGCAGATTTGTTCCTGTCTTTGATTTTATACGTCTACCTTATAATGTTTTGCTAGTTTTTTGATACTTTGTTAAAAAAAAAAATTCTTTTGTTTTTTTCTCTCTTTTGTTTTCTATTGTTTATTGTTTGTTTGTTTATTGTTTAATGAAATTCTATCACTGCTGTTCATTGTTCTTTAGTTTTAGCAGGTCGCTTTCGTAAATGAGCCCATGAGGTTCAAAAGATTTACCTGACTAAATAAAGGTTGAATGAATTAAGTAAGAAAAATCTTCTACATTTATAATTTGTTATTATATTTGTCAACACAAGGTTTTGTTTTATCATTATTTGATGCTGAATTCAAGGATGAGATTTGAAATTTCAATATGGGAGTTAGAGTTTAATGCAATGGGAGGAGGAAGGATGTGAATTTGTATACGTGTGTGTGTGCGCGCATGTGTGTAAATACAAAGACTGACAGCCCTGACAGCTTTGGCAGTCATACAATTCTGAGGTGGGCATTTTGATTGATATATCTAAGCAGGTGGCAACCCTGAGATTAAATTCAGTCAAAGTGTGCACATGCACCCCCCCCCCCCTCCACACACACACATACACACACACACAGATGTGTTTTCATTGCTTGAGAAGACAGTTCTCTGATTTAAATTCATTACCCCATAAAGTTAACTGTAACCGTCAAGACCGAAGATTAAGTCTTTCCATTAAACTCCCACATCATAAAGACCCCCCCCCCACACACACACACAAATATATGAGTGCATTAGTAATATTAGTACACACACAAAAAATTTGCAAACACATAAAAATACAATCTGTATATTTCAAAACATAAAAAGACCAACCAGTGCTGCACTAAGTTAATTGCATTTATTCAAATTACCTCACATTTACAATTATACTCTTTTAAACACTGCATGAATAAATAAATAAATAGACAAATATTGTCAACTTTTCATTTAAAAGTGGACTAATTTGTTCCTTTACTTCATATACTGTATGTATTTACATTTATCACACAAAAACACAGCATCATTTTTAATGACATGGAGCAACAATAAGTCAGTCCAGCAGCTGACACTGACTCTTTTCTGTGTACAGTATACAGGTTTGTACGTGAACAACACACTCAGCTAACAGGGAGGGAGGCTTACATTCACAGTTATAGCCAAAATATAATTCCTGACACGTGGAACAAATGTCAGATCTGCAGTCATGATAGGCGCGGCTGTTTGGGTGACAAATCAACATTTACACAGTTATGCTGGACTGGGTCAAGTCTACTTTTAGTCTTTTTAAGTGTTATGGCTACACACAAACATGACATCACTTTCTTTTAATAATCCATCTTTGGTAAACACCCATCACAAGGACATTTAGATATTTTAAAGCACTGGCTGCTTATGAGGTTCCATTTGTTTAAAAAATAAGTAGAAGTCATATGTGTCTTTGGTACATGTCGTTGGTCTATGTTGCATGTAAGTGTTGCATATGCGTTTGCTGCACATGCGTTTGCTGCGTATGTGCTCTTTGCATATGTCTATGTTGCATATGCGTTTGCTGCATATGCGTTCGCTGCATATGTGGTTCATGTCGTTGGTCCATGCTGTTGGTTCATATCGTTGGTCAGTGTTGCCAGATAGAGTCCAGGTTTTCCAGCCCAAAAATATGTTAAAAACCGCCCAAAAACCCGCCCAATCAATATACTGTATTGTTATATTTACTGTTTTAATATGAACTCACATTAGCCAAGTTAATTTAACACTAGGTGGCAAAATGCAACAATCCAACAACATCTGACCAGAGTGCTCTCTGCGTAAATGACCAACTTAAACACAAGCAGACCGGGAGTGGAGCGCGCCTCGAGCTGCGTTCACGGACCGTTCAGAAAGTGTCACGTGACACATTACATACAACATCCTGATGGTGTGCAATGATCCAAGCAGGGAAAAAAAAAATATATATATATATATATATATATATATATATATATATATATATATATATATATATATATATATATATATATATATATATATATATATATATATATATATATATATATATATATATATATATATATATATATATATATATATATATATAT
>JBBPBX010024182.1:0-36284 GCA_038048925.1 Garcialebias charrua | reverse complement strand
TTTATTGTTTGTTTGTTTATTGTTTAATGAAATTCTATCACTGCTGTTCATTGTTTTTTAGTTTTAGCAGGTCGCTTTCGTAAATGAGCCCATGAGGTTCAAAAGATTTACCTGACTAAATAAAGGTTGAATGAATGAAAGATTTAACAGAAAACGGCCATCAACTAAGGCTTTTTTAAATTATTATAAGACAGATGTGGGCAACTTAAGGCCTGGGGGCCAAAAGTGGCCCTTGGACAATCTCCATCAGGCCACCCAATATCCTTAGTTAAAAAAAAAAAAAAAACTATAAAAAAATTTTTTTGATTTAAAGTGAAACTAAACCCAGGTTGAGACGGTAACTCCTCCTTCCAAAATCTCCCTGAAAATGGGCGTGTCGAGAGACAAGGAAGGGTGGAGGTAGAGTTGTGCTTTTGTTCACGCCTCCACCTGCAACAACCTAAAACAAATTAAACCTCTAGCCAACAACATACACCAAGCAACAACAAAGAATAAACATGTAGATGTATTTATCTATTCCACCCATTCCATCCAAAACCAAAGGCCTAAAACAATGAAAATGAAAATAAAAATAAAACCGCTTGTCAGGAGTGAAATGCAGCACTTCCATATAAGGTATGCACTTCTCATCTCTGCAGGGGATTGGCTCTGCTTGAACCACCTGTGTGACATCACACATGAGCAGACATGTCACACATGAGCGTTTGCACAAATAAGAAAATTAAGGTGTAATCCACCAGTTCAACCCATAGAACTACCGTAAACACATTTTTAGACCAAATATTGCCAAATATTGCCAATTTACACAGATATGCACAATTATGTGAGAATAAACACAGCCATAGTGCTAGATAACATTTTAAACACATTCTAGGGAGTTTATCAGCTAAAAAAAGTTAATTTTGGGTTTAGTCGCACTTTAAAAAAAAAAAAAAACTACTGTAATTTGTAAACAAGACTTCAGGAAATTAGATTAAACATGTTATGCAAAACAAAACAAAAAAACATGTTTTAAAATTTAAATAATTTTCAGAACTACTGTAGACTGGACCGTAAGAACATAGAAATACAAATAACTGTTTTGCATATTTACGCTAACATGTACAGTATAACATGTTAAGCTAACATGTATAACATGTTAAACTAACATGTATAATATATTGTCACAAGAGCCAGTTTACAGAATACTGTATGTCTTACGTTCCTAAAGGATATTGGAAAGATGTGTTTTATAAAGCTGTGGTCCTCAACCCTTGGGTATTGGTCCGTGGGTCAATGGGTACCGGGCCGCACAGAAGGGGAAAAAAATGACTCACTTTTGATGCAGGTCAACATGCACAAGTGGTTAGTTTCAGTTTCTGCTAGGCGCATTGTTGATGAAGAACAAAGCAATTCAGCTACGTGGTCTGGAGCAGACAGGTGGAGGTGTGCAGCCGTATCTGTGCATTTTGAAGGATTACTCTGCAAAATTTTCAACCCGCTTGACAATGATTGGCTATAAAACGATAACTAAATAAAAGTATGATTTTAACAAGCTTCCTAATATCACATCAGAGCTGTTGCTTCACATTTTTGCTTCTACTCAGAATTTTATAGTAAAAAAACAAAAATATAATTAAACATTTTGCACTAGGCATAAGTTCCTGCGCTTTTGTGAACAATCTGATGTGTGAATGTGGAGTTCTTTCAGGAGGATTAACCCTCACAAGGCAACTGGCCAAGTCAACATCCCCGGGCAGGTGTTGAAAGAATGTGCCGATCAGTTCTGCAAGATGCTGGCCGACATCTTTACCTCCTCACTTACCCTGGAGACAGTTCCCACCTGCCTGAAGACTGCCACCATCATCCCAGTCCCAAAGAGCTCCACAGTGACTGGTCTGAATGACTATTGGCCAGCTTCGAAAACTGGTCATGACCCACATCAAAACAATCAACATCAACGAGGACCCTCACCAGTACGTATACCGCAAGAAGCGATCACGAGAGGACACCATCTCCTCTGTGGTTCACACTGCTCTCACCCACCTGGAGCAAAAGGATTCCTAAATCCATATGCTCTTTGTGAACTTCACATCTGCCTTCAACACCATGATCCACCAAACCCTGATGGACAAACTATTCAAACTAGGACTAAGCCCCTCCATTTATAACTGTTCCTAGACTTCTTAACAGACAGACCACAGTCAGTGAGGATCCACAACTTTTTCTCCACCATAACCCTCACCACTGGCTCCCCTCAGGGATGTGTACAGAGTCCTCTCCTGTTCACTCTGCTCACATAGGACTGCACACCTACCCATCCAGTCTGTCATATTGTAAAGTTTGCAGATGATACAGCTGTGGTGGGATGCATCACAAACAATGATGAGTCCAGTTACATGCAGGAGGTGGAACACCTGGAGAGGTGGTGCAAAGAGAATAACCTTCACATCAATGTGAAGAAGACAAAGGAGATGATTGTGGACTTCAGAAGGAACAAACAAACCCACACCCCACTGAACATAAGAGGATCTGCTGTGGAAGTGGTCTCTGGCTACAAGTACTTGGGTGTACACATGAATGATAACCTCAGCTGGACCAACAACACCACCAGCCTGATCAAGAAAGGTCATCAGAGACTCTACTTCCTCAGGCGCCTGAGATGAGCTGGTCTGGGAAGCTCAGTCCTCACCTCCTTCTACAGATGTGCAGTGGAGAGCATCCTGTGCTCCAGCATCAACTTGTGGCATGGAAGCTGCACAGCTGCAGAAAGAAAAGCTCTGCAGAGAGTGGTGAAGGCTGCACAGAAGATGTTGGAGTCAGTCTCCCCACTATCACATGCATCTACACCTCCAGATGCAGGAAGAGAGCCACCTGCATCATGAAGGACTCCACTCACCCAGCACACACACTCTTTGCCCCGCTCCCCTCAGGACGGAGGTTAAAGGCTCCAGTATAGCTCTGCGTTTTGCCAAACGTCATTGGACGCGCGCGTTGTGTACGCAGGTAGTTCACAGTATAGCTCAGCGTGAGGCTCCAGCGTTTTCGCTCCAAATTCTTGACGTCGTTTGAGCAGCTGCAGCGCAGAGTGTTTACCTATGGGACAAATTGAGGTTGCTGATTGGTCATTTGCTGACACGCCTACTGAATTGATTGACAGGTCGGTGGGGAGAAAAAAAGTCACGAGCCGGCAGCTGGCTCTGGCTGCAGCCGCTGCGGAGTTCTGTGTTTATATGTTAATAAAAAGTTCTAAAAAATAAATTAAAAACATGGAGCGCTGGTCCAGCACACCAGAACACCAGGAAATCTGCAGAGCCTCCCGCAGCCACGTTGGACCCGAGTTTAATTCGCTCGTGACATATTCATTCATTTCCTCATCATTTCAGTCATGGAGTCAGTGGAGGAGGAAGCGATCACTTGACTTTTGGCAAAAAACAAAAGAAAAGGCCAGATCAGGGATGAAGAAGGGGAATTTAATACATTTGTGTCGCATACAAAACAGTCCGGCGCCGGGCAGTTTATTGTGAGACAACGCGCTTGCGTACGCAATCATAAAATTCGAGCTTGGCGCGTTCACGCCCGCTAGTGCCGCAGCGTCGAGCTGCGTTCGGCCGAACGCAGAGCTATACTGTACTGGGGCCTTAAGGCTGCAGTCTGCAGTTCTGTAGTGCAGTCTGTAGTGCAGTCTGTAAGTTGTATAAAAATATATTTTTAACATATTTCTTCACTCTGTCACTATCTCCTGACAGACTGATGTTAGACAAAGTAATCTCTGAAAAAAACTATAGTCCCCTTGCTTCTCCTGGTGGTAAATAAGAATTTCAAAAAAGCCACAGTGACCCGCCGTTAACCAGCCAATAAAAACAGAGCTTCTCACTTCTCACGCTCCTAACCCATGTGACACAATGTGACACAAATGTATTAAATTCCCCTTCTTCATCCCTGATCTGGACTTTTGTTTTTGCCAAAAATTAAGTGATCGCTTCCTCCTCCGCAGCTGAGTCCATGAATGAATTGAGGAAATGGATGAATTTGTCACGAGCGAATTAAACTCGGGTTCAACGTGGCTGCGCGCGGCTCTGCAGATTTCATGGTGTTCTGGTGTGTTGGACCAGCGCTCCCTGTTTTTATTTTATTTTTTAGAACGTTTTATTAACATATAATCACAGAACTTCGCAGCTGCTGACAGGAAATGTAGTGGAGGCGGAGCATTCGGAAGCAGAGCTGAATTTCACCGACAGCAAGAGCGAGCTGAGCCATATATGGCTCTGAGGGGGAGGGACCAGAATGCTTTCCCAGATGAAAATTTTCCTAAGTGCTGCGTTCTACCAAAAACTGCAGACTGAACCTTTAAGGAGCATTAAGTGTAGAACCACTAGACTGAGGAGCAGCTTCTACCTTGACGCTGTTAGACTCATGAATATCTAACCAGAATAATCACTGTGAAAAAAATCACATGTTGCTGCTGATCTCTTTCTTGTTGCTGTGTTTATTCATGCTCATCTGCTCATACAGACTCATGTTTATGCTGCTGTTCGACATATTGTTTTTATGTTATTAGTGCTTAGTGTATTTTTAGTTGATGTTTTCCTTAGTTCATATCTTACATCTTATTACTGTTTTTCTTTTCCATTTTATTGTTGGATGTAACTGGGACCATGTACATAATTTCATTACAACACATGTACCACATGTGGTGCGAATGACAAATCTCTGAATCTCTGATATTTGTGCAACTTGTACTTGCCTGTAGAGAGGAGATTATTACAGCCTCATATAAAATCAGTAATTATGATGATATCAGAATAATATCAGTATCGGCCGATATCCAGATTTAGGGATCGGAAGTAAGAAAAAAATGGATCGGTGCATAATTCCCAGGCGGTTTTTATCCCAAATACTAACCAGTCCCGACTCCCGACTCTGCTTAGCTTCCAAGATCAGGCGAGTTTAGGGTGGCACAGCTGTTCACAAAACCGAGATTAATTTAATACAATTTGGAATAAAGCTGTAACACAACGAAATGTGGAAAAAGTGAAGCGCTGTGAATGCTTCCGTATGTGCACTGTATTTTGGAGAAAATACACAATTAAAGAGGTGTTAAAGAAGCTATTTACCATAGATCAAACCTTCACAGTCCAGTAAGACACTGAACAACTGGTGACTGCTGCACCGATTCACACAGGTCCAACTTTGCAGAAAGACCAACTTTAAACTTACAGAGGTGGTCTCCTATCTCAGCTTTCTAAAACTTACATTGCAGCATTAATTGTTAATATACAGTACTTAACAAGACATGAGACACCTGTTCTGGCTCATGTGGTTGTGAGAACGCAATTCAACGCTGTATAATGTTTTTATTTGAATAAAATGAAGTTAAACTTATAAACAAGGAAGCAAGTTTTATAAACGACCAAATAATTTGGATTTGGAGATTGAGGAATGGATGAACAGTTTTAAAAACTAAGTTTATAGAACTAGATATAAAAAGCCCCTTTCACTTACATGGATGCACGATGCAGTACTCTCATCTGTTGCTTGGTGAATTATGCAGCGTTGCATAAGATTCATTTATTTGTGTTCCTGACTTTAGGATGTTAAAGTTGTACAGAGTTGTTAACCTTTTTGTTTGGGTGTATGCAGTGATCACTGAGTAATTTCAACTGTTAAACTGTCTAAAAGCTCTTAGTGTTTTTTGTCTTTAGTATTTGAGTCACATCTGCCTTAAAATAATTTTATTTAAATTGTACTTCACTGTTCAGTACCCATAAAAAATGCTAAGTAAGACATTAATTAGAAAGACATAATTCTGATCAATTTAAATGTGCATCTATTTATTTTGTTTAGACCATGAAATGGTATGAGGTGTTGGACACCATCAAGTTTTATTTTCTAATTAATCTTCTCAACACTTCCTTTCCTACCTCCTCCCTTCTTTCCTGTTTTTCTGTCTCATAACCTTCCTGACGTGCCTCACTATATATCATCGGAACATTTCCACTTAGCTGTTCATATTTTTTATTTTGTTTTGGTAAATCTGACATTTAGTATTGGCTTTGTCTAAATAATAATAATAATAATAATAATAATAATAATAATAATAAAAAACAGAAATAAAATAAAAAGGAACCTTAAAGGTTCAGTATAATCCCTACCCTTCAAGGGCTGCAACCAATGATTATTTTCATAGTCAACTAGGGCTGAACAAACGATTTTGGAAAATAATGTAATTGCAATTTTTTTTCTATAAATTGCAATTGCGATTTAAAATGCGATTATTTTTTAAATATCTTCTCAAGTATTTTTCAACAAACATAAACAATAAATCTGTTTTATAATAAACAATGTCAGATTTATTTAAAGCAGAGATTACAATAAAGCAAACAAATCTGCCTTTTCTTTTCACCATTTCTATTTTTTCTTGTTTCATAAACATAATAGTAAACATGTTAAGTGAACTTCCTAACTACTGTCTGAACTTCACATGACAGTTAATAAATAAATATAAAAAATTAGATATAAAAAATTACTGTTTGAAGTTCAAACAGTTCGGTCAGTGATCCCTGTCGGCTGATACTTTGCTTACTTGAAGTTGAAGCACTGGTTGTTGTCATTCTAGCCATGCAACCATCGTAAATGTCTTTGTGGTGTTTTTTTAAAAAAAGTGTTGATAAAGATTTGTGTCACGTGACGAGTCAAATTGCAGCCTTCGCGATTAGAAAATCTCATTTTATCCTATTGCGATATTATTGCAAATGCAATTAATTGTTCAGCCCTATAGTCAACTAATCTGACTTTATTTATATACATTTGTTGATTAGTCAACAATTCTTACAACAGATCGGTTAGGACTCAGTCCATAATGGTATTAATCTCAGCTATTATCACTAGAAAGAGACCAAAAATTGATGAAAGGAAAAACAAAATCTAACGAGACGTTTGTACCTAAATGGATGTCAGACTAGTTGGAAAAATAGACCTTCTTTGCTAGAGATTTGCTTCAGCTATTAAAACGGGACTGGAAAAATTTGGTAGGCTAGTTAAATTTTATAAATACATAAAAAATGTATCTCACATGGATATCTCATGTCAGGGGAGGTTGTCGAACAGAGCTGGTAAACCCAAATGCATAGTGAGGGTGAACTGGAATCTCTGGTGGAGCCCCTTGCCTCCTTTCTTCAACTCACAACACCAGGAGAGTTGTTCACGCACCTCTGGGGAGGTTGGGGATAGGGGTGGGTGATATGGCTCAAATATTATATTGTGATATTTCAGAGCATTCTGATGATGATGATAAATTTCGTGATATAACAAAAAAAAAATCATAGTTAATTTTTCAAATAAATAACATGTTGCTTTGCAGTGTTGTATAGAATTTAAAAAAACCAACAAGGGGTAATTTTACTGAAATTACTTTATTTAGTAAAGTATTCAGTCTCCAAGTATATATATAAAAAAGATCCTTCTGTTATTTAGATTGAAAAAGTCTGCACAAAATATAGATAAACAAAAACCACCACAAAAACTAAAGGGCAGGTGCAGTTTCCCAAAACAACTAAATAAAATGAAGCTTCACATCTGTTGAGCATAAATGAAACCCACAACAAAATATATGGTGCCTTGAAACCCACAACAAAATATATGGTGCCTTTAAACAAGGAATAACTTCCAGAACTTGTAACAAGGTGATCAGCTGACCCTGAAGCTCGGGGCGTTTCCGTTGTTCCTGCAGGAATGATTAATTCCTCTGATTCATTTCTGTGACTGATCTGTCTCTGATCACCTGCCTCTTGGTCCGTGGACCGACTGTGGAACTCAAGAGACAGTTGAGCTGTGCATGTTTGTACCGACAGTTTAGAGCGGGGGAGACGCAGCCCGCACCGCGTTGATTGTTTTTAGCATTTTAGCTAGCTAGTATTGTGCGCAACTAATTGACGTTACACCAGTACAGACAGGTGGAGTGGGAGTGTGCAGTTCGGTTTGGCCGTTCGGCGAGCTCTGTTTGTTAAGGGGGTAATAATAATAATAATAATAATCATTTTATTTAAAAGCGCCTTTCATGACACCCAAGGACACTTAACAAACCAACACAGTGTAATACAGAGCAAACATTATCAGAGACAAATTGAAATATAAAATACATAAAGGATATAAAATGGTAAGATAAAATACATTTAGTAAAGTTAGTGATACGCTAGTCTAAAGAGATGGGTTTTCAGGGCAGTCTTGAACAGAGAGAGGGAGGTGGTGTTTCGAAGGTCTGGCGGTAGGGCGTTCCAGAGGTGAGGGGCAGAGCAGGTGAAGGCCCTGCTCCCCATGGTGGAGAGGCGGGCAGAGGGTACATGGAGATGTAGTGAAGAGGAGGACCTGAGAGAGCGTGATGGGATGGAGATTTGTAGGAGGTCGGATAGATAAGGAGGGGCAAGGTTGTGGATAGATTTGAACGTGAGAAGTAGAATTTTGAAGATGATGCGTGATTTAACCGGGAGCCAGTGGAGCTGCTGCAGGACAGGAGTGATGTGATCATAGTAGGAGGTTTGAGTGATGACACGGGCAGCTGAGTTCTGGACCATCTGTAACTTGTGGAGAGATTTGTTGGGGAGGCCGTAGAGAAGAGAGTTGCAGTAGTCAATACGGGAAGTCACAAGACTGTGCACCAGGATGGCTGTGGAGCGAGGTGTCAGAGAAGGACGGAGACGGTTAATATTACGGAGGTGGAAATAAGCAGACCGAGTAATACTGTTGATGTGTGAAGTGAAGGAAAGAGTGGTGTCGAGGATGACACCGAGGCTCTTGACCTGAGGGGAGGGGGATAGCAGAGAGTTGTTAAGGGGGACGAGAAGATGTTCTGATTTTGAGATAGAGTTTTTGGTACCGACGAGAATGACTTCTGTTTTGTTGCTGTTTAGTTGAAGGAAATTGTTAGAAAACCAGTGATTTAGCTCGTTGAGACAGTCGGTGAGGATGGAGGGAGGGTGGGTGGAGTTAGGTTTTGATGACAAGTAGAGCTGCGTGTCATCAGCATAGCAGTGGAAATGGACGCCGTGTTTGCGGAAGATGTGGCCTAGAGGAAGGAGGTAAATGATGAAGAGGAGGGGTCCGAGGACAGAGCCTTGGGGGACACCCGTGGAGACAGCGGAAGACTGGGAATGGAAGGATTTAAGCTGAATGAATTGGGTGCGGTCAGAGAGATAGGAGGTAAACCAGTCTAACGGGGTACCTGAGATGCCAATGGGGTGGGGCGTCCTGATGTATTACGTCATGAAATTAGCATATCATGATATTATTTTTTTGCCCGGGCAAGCATTTTTTACCGGTATTATTGTGAACGATATATGGCCCAACCCTAGTTGGGGACCTGGAATCTGAATGGGCCAAGTTCAGGGCAGATGCGATAGCCTCTGCATGGCCTGAATGTCATTTGTTCCTGTAGCAATGGCAACCAAAGGACCCGCTGGTGATGCCAGCAGTGATGGATGCCGTCATGCTGAAGGAGGCCGTCAAGACCTGTGTGAGGAGTGGTGGGTACCTTCAACAGTATGTGGTGCCTGGGTTACTTTTAAGGGCTATCAGGTCCTTGTATAACCAAAGCAGGAGATGTGTCCACGTTCTTGGCACAACGTCAAGCTCATTCCCAGTGCAGGTCGAACTCCGTTAGGGCTATCCCTAGTCTCTGATCCTGTTTGTGGTGTTCATGGACCAGATCTCGAGACACAGTTGTGGAGAGGATGGTATCTGGTTTGAGAACCTCAGGGTCTCTTCTCTGATTTTTACAGATGATATGATTCTGTTGGCGTTTTCATGCCAAGACCTTTGGCATGCACTGGGGCAGTTCAACGTAGTGTGTGAAGCGGCTGGAATGAGAATCAGTTCATTTAAGTCTTGAGGCCATGGCTCTCTATCAGAAATGGGAGGACGTTGTCTCAGTGGGAGGAGTTTAAATGTCTGGGTGTCTTGTTCATGAGTGATGGTAGGATAAAACGTGAGATGGATTGGCGTGTTGAGGCCTTGTCCTCGGTAATGAGGGCATTGCTTTGGTTTATCGTGGTGAAGAAAGAGCTAAGTCAAAAGACAAAGTTTTCAATTTACTGGTCTGTCTTCCAAGCCTCACCAATGGTAATGAGGTTTGGATCATGACCAAAGAATGAGATCTCAAATACAAGCGCCCAAACGGGGCTTCCTTCACAGCCTGGCCGGGTTCAGCCTTAGAGATAGGATGATGAGCTCCGTCATCTTTGGGAAGCTCGGAGTAGAGCTGCTGCTTCTCCGCATCAAAAGGAGTCATTTGAGGTGTTTGGGCATCTGATTAGGATAGGGGTACAAATTTCTGTGTATGGCGATTAATTTCCAATTTTTTGTGTCATGATTCGATTCAGAAACAATTTTTGATACAGAAACAATTTTTCTATTGAAATAGTCATACATTTTGTTTAAATTATGTAACTGACAAGATGAAAAGATTAAACATGTTTACATTTGTCCATTTGAAGCCAACTCGGCCACAGAGTCTTATCCAGCGACTCCAACGGAGATCACATTTCTCTCCCTGAGTAATCGGCTTTGGAAACTACATGAACCAAATATCTTGCATATGAGGCATATCGGCCATCACTATTGCATGTCCCGTGTTAACTATATTTATTAGATACCATTTTTTTTGCTGTTTTTTAATTGATGCAAACCTTGTCCAGAGCACTGTATTGTATTGTACTCAAAATACTGTTTGTCTAAAATGCAGGTACTTGCTGACTTCAAAGATGGCGTAGGGAGCTATATTTAAAACCCTGACAAGTGATATTGTTCCACTCCAGATGCCCTTCCTGATGTGAGTGGGGCTCAAACCTATTGCCTCAGGCTTATGGGACGGCCGCACTAACCACTGAATTACTGTGGTCCCCTTAATATAAAGTCAGAATAAATCATACAATTACATCATATCAAATTCATGAGGTATAAATAGTTAAAAATTACATTGTCTTAAGTATGTAAACATCTAAAAATGTCATGTCAATGTTCCATTACTTAACAACTGCTGTACTAAACC
The DNA here is from genome assembly GCA_038048925.1 of Garcialebias charrua. Classification (NCBI taxonomy): domain Eukaryota; kingdom Metazoa; phylum Chordata; class Actinopteri; order Cyprinodontiformes; family Rivulidae; genus Garcialebias; species Garcialebias charrua. The sequence goes on along the minus strand of JBBPBX010024182.1, from coordinate 25,261 downwards.
TGTTTTTTTTTTTTTTTTGGTTTTGTTTTTAGCAAGGTTTTCACTTTATTTTATTTGTTTTTCTTTTCAAAACAGTCAGTTTTTAATTACTGTTGGTAAAGTTATTCATTTTACTGACTGAAACTTTTTCATACATCAGCTTTCAATCACCACTGGCTGATCCTCTAGTTGTGGTTCTTAATTTGATTTTGCAATGTGTACAAAATACATCCTGAATAACTTGAAAAATTAAGAAAAACGTTTCCTTTTGAAAACTAGAGCTCCTGGTCAAAATCCAAGATTCCCACCACCAAATGTATGTAAACCTAGTGAGATGGGTAGCTTGATATAATATAAAAACTGACTACCCCCATCATTTGAGGAAACTATGCTTTCTAGTTTGTATATTGCTTCAAAGTATAGTTTCCTTAAATGCTTGATGTGTCCAGTGGGGTGGTCAAAGTTTAATATTTGGTGGCCAAGGCCACTATTGACCACCCCGCGGCTTTGCCATTGTGCCTCACCAGGATCTGTCACTCTGTGCTGCCATGGACGAACAAAAAATAAACAACTAAATACATAAACTACCTTTATACCATATCATACTTCTCTAAATGGTTTTCAGAATCTGTTGGAATCCTGGCAAAAACCAATGCAGATTTGTTCCTGTCTTTGATTTTATATCTACCTTATAATGTTTTGCTAGTTTTTTGATACTTTGTTAAAAAAAAAAAAAAAAATTTTTGTTTTTTTTTCTCTCTTTTGTTTTCTATTGTTTATTGTTTGTTTGTTTATTGTTTATTGTTTAAGGAAATTCTACCACTGCTGTTCATTGTTCTTTAGTTTTAGCAGGTCGCTTTCGTAAATGAGCCCATGAGGTTCAAAAGATTTACCTGACTAAATAAAGGTTGAATGAATGAATGAATACCAATTTCTATATAGAGCACTTAAAACAGCAACAAGGCCAACCAAAGGGCTGTACAATTAACAAATACAGGAAACCCTCGAGTTACGACACCTGCGACCTACGGCAATGCAGACTTACGACAGGCCTCTTTGAAAGAATGCCGTCGACATACGACCGAAAAAACGGACTTACGACAGAAATACATTATAAGTATGTAATCGAGATACGGCAAAAAAAGTGCGTCATTACGGCAAGCGGCAAGGTGGGGGAGGGGTACAGTGCCTTGAGTGTTCATGGTTGATTCATGGTTGAGCACTGGCTAAGCAGTTCCATCTGATCCAGGTTTGAACTTGAGAAAAACATCAGTGTCTACCTACACTTCAGTCAAAGTAAGGACATTTTGTTTCCTTGTTTCCTTTTTCTGCTGCTTCTAGCTTTTTTAGAGTTCATGGACTTTTTCATGCACATGGACTGCACACAAACACCACATGGACTGCACTGGTTTCAAAAACATGATGGTTGCAACATGTTTCTGATGATTTGGCTGATTTGGTGCATGATTGGTGCATGGGAGTTCCTTATCATTTGCTGCATTTTGATGTTAACAGCTGCTGCTCAAAGAGAAGTGTTCATGTTTCATGGTTGAACTCATTTGCAGATTATGGCTGAGAACTGTTCAGGAAGAGATTTGTATTTTGTATGCTTTGTCTGTGCTGAAAAAAACATTACTGTACAGTACTTTACCTGTACAGTACATGCTGTACTGGTTTTGTGTGTTTATGGATGAATGTGTGGTATAATGTGTTATCTAAGTGTTTGTAAATAAAGTTCTGTGCATGTTTATGGCACAGGATGTCCGCTTGTTCATTCTCATGCCGTTAAATGTGTGTGCGGCGCTCCGTTAACGGTATAGCCTCGACCTACGTCAGAAATGCGGACCTACGACAGGCACGTGTTTTTGGTCCGCGAGATACGACAGAATCGACCTAAGTCACACCCGTAGGTCCGGATCCCTGACGTAACTCGAGGGTTCCCTGTACCCTGTTCAATTCCAGTCCAGAAAAACACTCATTTTGAAAACTACACATATTCACTATACACTCTAAGAAATGAAGTGTTCAATTTACTTAACCAAGTTAAGTGACCCCGTTCCACTAAACTGAGTTGAGTAAATGTAAAGAGTATTAATAATTTACTTTAAACATAATAATTAAATTAAATTCAAGCAAACTGATTTAACTAAGTTCAGCATTGGAGCTTTAAGTTTGTTTAACTTAATTTTGTTAAGTTAAATTTAACAGATGCTATTAGAATTTACTTATACCAGTTTAGTTCAGTTTACTCAACATTATTGAGTTGTATTAAAGTTATTTGATTATGTTAGTTGAACCTAATATACTCATGTTCAATTTAAACTACCAGGTTTAGTGGAACCAGGTCACATAACTGGGTTAAGTAATTACAACATTGACATTTTTTTTAAACATTTCTTTATATAAATGAAACAAATTAACAAATTTAAACCTTCAACTTTATTAAAAATTCAAATTTAGGAACATGGCAGTTACAAAATAAAATAGACATAAAGGTCTAGTATTTCCAAGTCAATGTAAAAACTAATTAAACAAAGCTTGTTTAAAAATAAATGTTATACCAATAAAATTGATACACATAAAAAATGTAAAATTATTGCTTTTAAATGCAAACACAAAAAAGGAGCCTTGACCAAAATAAGATGCAATAATTTTTTTATGCTTCAGTAATTTTTTTAGCAAACTATGGCTAACAAGAACATGCCCTACCTAAAACTGCACCTCCCACATGAAAACTCTCTTCAAACTGTTTTCATTCAAAACCAATATGAGCTGCTCTGCAAAGATGCAGATTTTAAGTGCAAATTCAAATAACTCGGGTAGGAAAACACAGAAAATGACAATCTCACAACCAGTGTGCTAAATTATTTGAGTGCAAACGACAAGACGGACTCCTGTAGATCTCGAGAATGTCTCAGAACATGCTGCATGCATTACATTCCACATTAGCATGAACTGATAGAACAAGGGTATGCTGTCTGAGGTGAACAGCAGCAGAAAAAAAATCATATACCGGTAATGCACATTTTAAGGGGCTAAATAATGCTTCTCACAAATGTTAATCAGTCTTTACTTAGTACATGGATCTTGTTCAAGTTTTACAACTTCAGTAACTTTTAGTAAACCAAATGGTAACAAGAAAGCAGTCAGCTTTATCAAAAACATTGTACATACATGCTCGAATTATTGCAAATTTAAAATAAATCACAAACTATCTTCGGATTGTTTTCATCCAAAACAAGTAAGCAGTGCTGCTCTGCACAGCCTCAGATATTCAGTGTTATAGTAGAAACTGAAGCTCACTTTAAGAAAAATTATGTTCCTCTCACATCATGCTTAATTAAATTATTTGAGTGCAAATACATGCAAGACAGTTTCTATACATTTTCCATTAATTTTAAATGATTAAACACATGCATGCATCTAATTTCTGATGATCATATAATGAAACAGTGAAGGGTATTTAATGGAGTATTCAAAGTGAACAGCAAACAGAGAAAAAATAAATAATGAAAGCCAGGCTACAAATGTCATTTGAAGTATTTGCTTTGCCCATGGATCCTGGCAACATTGTATGCTTCTCACAGAACACCCCCCCCCACACACACACCTCAAAAAAAGTGTCTTCAAGTGTTACTGTTAAAATTGTCTCTTCTGCATTTTCTTCACTCATTGTCTATTTTTAGTACCTGCACCTTTGTTGAAAGCTTGCCTTCATCAACCCCATCAGCACCTTTTGAAAGAACTCATGCATGCACCTAATTTCTGATGATCATATAATGAAACAGTGAAGGGTATAGAATGGAGTCTTCAAAGTGAAAAGCAAACAGAGAAAAAAATAGCTATGAAGTCTTTGAAGTCTTTGCTTTGCCCATGGATCCTGGCAACATTGTATGCGCCGCACAGAACAACCCCCCACCCCCCCAAAAAAAGATTTTCTTAAAATGTTACTGTTAAAGTTGGCTCTTCTGCCTTTTCTTCACTCGTGAAGTCTATTTTTAAGTACAGGGAACCCCCGACTTACGAACGAGTTCCGGACCTAAGGACCGTTCGCAGCTCGATTCTGCCGTAAGTCGGGGGTGAAAATAACGTCTCGTTCGTAGGTCCGGATTTTTGCCGTAAGTCGCGGACATACCGCTAACGGAGTGCCACACACACATTTATCGGCAATCGACAAAATTCCCGTACTTTGATTGAAGTGTAGGTAGACAGTCTGTATGATGTTTTTCTCAAGTTCAAACCTGGATCAGATTGAACTGCTTAGCCATTGCTCAACAATGAATGTTGTGAGCATTTTAGGCCAGGTGTGAGTTCAAGCAGGTGTGAGTTCCGGTGTGTGGTCCTGATGTGAGCAGGTCTGTGCATCAGATCAGGTGTTTCTTTTTTTGGGCAGCAGTCATTGAGGCAGAAGGTGTTGACACACAGGTGATGGATGGAGGCAGCAGGCAGGACACCAAAGGCAGGCAGGACAGACGTCCATTCATGAGCAAAGTGCACGATGTGATATGTACGGTGGCCCCAAGGTGTAAATCAACAACATTGGAAAAAACGGAATTACATTTGAAAAAACACAACAAAAACAACAAAAACACAACGACATTTGAAAAAACAGAATTACATTTGAAAAAACGAAATTACATTTGAAAAAACACAACAACATTTGAAAAAACGGAAGTGGCCAAAGCGGAAGTAGAAAAAAACAAATTACATTAAGCCAAACCGGAAGTGGCCAAAGCGGAAGTAGAAAAAAACAAATTACATTAAGCCAAACCGGAAGTGGCCAAAGCGGAAGTAGAAAAAAACAAATTAGGAAAAAAACGGAATTACATTTGGAAAAACACAACAAAAACAAGAAAAACACTACAACATTTGGAAAAACGAAATTACATTAAGACAAACTGTTGTTTTTTCCACTTTTTTTTAAACTTTATTAACAACATAAAACCGAACACAGCACACACACACACACATGCACACACACACACACACACACTCACACACAAACACACGGAGGTTAGCATTAGCATGCTATCCGTTAGCCTGTAAACTGTTTGTTAGATTTTTCTACCTGGATTGTTGAGCATGCATCAGGGTGTTTTGTTCATGCTTAAAGAAGACATGACGCTGGAAGAACTCAGAAGGATCTTAAAGGTAAGGAAGTTTTATTGACGTACATTTCAGTTTACATTACTCGTGTGGCATTAGTAATGTGTTGTTTACATAACATGCTCATTGAAACGTTAAATGAAGCCCACGATTTTGCAAACTATAAATATATTTGTCCACAGAGAACTAACCTAGTGTGTTAGCAAGTGTACCAGCGATTAGCTGTTTAAGTTGACGTAGCATAAATGCTAAAACAAGTTTCTTCAGTTTTAATATTTACACTGGGCAGCTGTTTAAACTGTGCTCGGCTTTAATCTGCCAGTCACCACAAATCTTAATATATTGGTTGCATGCTTTAAATCAACGAGGCTAGCCTGTATTGATAAAGGTTGAATGAATGAATGAAAAATGCACAGTAGTATTTAACTATAGATAACAACCTTTAGTTTGTCTGTCCAGTTACAGAGCACACAAAAATGTTTTAGACTGTCTGAAAAATAAGCAGCATTATTTTGTTTATGACATACTTTTGTAGCATGCTTTACATGTAATCAAAAGTGAAAAGTGGAGTAGGGGAGACATTTATTTAATCAATAATTTAAAAAAGCAACTTATATTCTAATGTATCTCCAGGTCTCAGTTTTGGATGGACTTGTTTGCAGACATAAGAGATTCAGGGAACTTCAGTGGAACCCACGAACACAAATGCTTGCTGAGATTCTGCTTCCTCAGTGTTCTGCAAAAAGACCTAGATGAATGCACAGAGCAGTGGAACAAACACAGGATCCGGCCAAGCAGACTTGCATCATGTCCTGGGAGGATTCCAAATGAACTATATCTCTTGCCTCACAGGTACGGTAATTGACATCTTCACAGAATGAAGTAGCCATTTGCATGAAATAATAATGAAAAGTGGTATGTTATAGCCCAAGTTGGTAAAGTATATTTTAATCATTGTACACATGTGAGCTAAGCTGGTATGTTGTAAGCTGTCACTGGGCGTGCTCTCATACGTGTCATACAAGTCATGAAACACATTTGATATTTAAAAGTATTTGTAGTTTTTTTTTGTTTTCTTCTTCTTTCGGCTTCTCCCTTCGTCAGGGGTCACCACAGCGAACTAGTCGCACGAAGATTTGGCAATTGTTTTTACGCAGGATGTCCTTCCTGACACAACCACAGACCACCGAGCTACCACAGCCCTCTGTGTGGAGCAGAGAGCTGCATCTAGGGTTCCCGGGGGAATAGATGGTGTGGGTTAAGGGCCTTGCTCAAGGGCCCAGAGTGGGGCAGATGAAGGTGGAGACAGGTGTGACTGCTTCACTTATCCCAGCCACATTTTTGATGTTGTCGGTACCAGGGCAAGAACTGGCGATCTTCCGATCTCAGGCTCACCTTCTTAACCTCTGCTCCACCACTCCCACATTTAAAAGTATTTGTAGTAAATGTAAAAATAATCCTTCACATTTGCATCTTCAATTCTATTGTTTTGCAGATATGGTTCAAGGGACTGGATTTGCTGTTGAGGAGACGGAACTGGATGTGTTCCCTGAAGCAACACAAGCTACTGATGTGTGTGGTGATCCACTCATTGAGGAGTACCTGCAACTGGCTGTAGAACAAAATGGACTGCAGCAACCACAAGACTGGCAATCAGCCTCAGAACTGTATTTCACCCTCTTGGACATAGCCAAGTTTTAGACACAAACTACAGGTGCTAGTCATAAAATTAGAACATCATGAAAAAGTTGATTTATTTCAGTAATTCTATTCAAAAAGTGAAACATGTAGATTATATTCATTCATTACACACAGACTGATATATTTCAAGCTGTATGGTACATGCTCATACATCAGTCTGTGTGTAATGAATGAATATACAAGTTTCACTTTTTGAATGAATTTACTGAAATAAACTTTTTCACAATAATTTAAGTTTATGACCAGCACCTGCATTTGAACCTATCTTAATTCTCCTTTTAAAGTGAAAACTGATATTGATCATCCAACTATGTTCAGTCAGGTCAACTGGATTGTTTTTTTTTTGTGAGTCAGAAAAAAAAAACTGTCCAGATGACCTGACTGAACATTGTCATTTATCATAATCATTTTATTGTAATTTAATGTGTTTAGTTTTGTTTTATACTGTGATTTGAACCTTAAATATATTCTTTAATCCCCATCTTAATGTTTGGAACATTCTATTAAAGCAGTAATAAATTGTAATAAAATTTGTTGACGTAAATTTTTATTGTCTATTGTTGGCTGTACCTCATCTGTGGTTTTTGTTTAAAACAGGTCTCATCTACAATTCATTCAACCTTTATTTAGTCAGGTAAATCCCATTGAGCCTCGTGGACTCATTTACAAGAGCGACCTGCTACAAACTAAAGAACGATGGTAGAATTTCCTTAAACAATAAACAAACATAAGACAGAAATAAAGATTTTTTTTTTAACCAAGTATCAAAACTAGCAAAACATTATAAGGTAGATGTAGAAAATCAAAAACAGGAACATGTCTGTATTGCTTTTTGCCAGGATTCCAACAGATTATTAAAACCATTTAGAGAGGTCAAGGCCGAGAGCTTCAACAAGAGTCCTCGTGAATCAATGAGAGTAACCTTGTATAAATAAAGGTTTAATGAGAAAAAAATCTTGAAGAGAAACAGTCAGTTTAAGACTTGGTGGTAAAGAAAGTGTTATAAGTAAATCAACCGGTAAACTGTAATAGAACTGTTTTATTTTGTACAATGATGTTTGTTTAACAAAAAATATTGGATGTAACTATTTCAGAATTGCTGACTTCAAATATTCACATATACCAAATGGATATACAGTAGAAGACAAAAATAGACAAGAAAAAAAAAGGGGGAAGATTGAAAAAAAATCTAAATACTGAAATACTGTAAGATTTATCATGACTAAAGTCAGCATCACACAAATACAAAATTGTTTAAATGTAATAATAATAATAATAATAATGAATTCAATTTATAACGCACTTTTCATTAATGAAAATCTCAAAGTGCTACAAGGAGCAACAGAATTAAATGACAATAAAACAAATAATAAAACAATTAAAATCAATAACAATATCAGCTAAGATCAAAAGTAGAATGGAAGAACAGGTGAACAAAAAGAAAGTACATGAAAATTATCAAGTCTACAAAATTAATTGCAGAATTTTTTTCAAGTGCATAAAATACCTCAGCAAGACCAAAGAACTTTAATACCATCTTATTATTAATACCATCAGCTTGACAATTTGGGCAACACTCTGTTAGTTCTTTCATTCTGCCATGCAGGTCCAGCAGCCAACATGGGAGCAGCATGATGAAACCATGGGCACCTGCACGCCACCTGAGAATTGGATGAAATAAAGTTATATTTTTACAGCAGTGTTTGACAATTGTATATATGAGAACACTTTACAACAGTTGTAGGATGAAGAGGAAGATGTGATAATTCAGAGGAGCTAAAGGCCACTATCAGAGCAACCTGGGCTCATAACACCTGAGCAGTGCCACAGACTGATCCATTTCTACCTGGATTACTGAGCATGCATCAGGGTACTTTACAACAGTATTTACATGATGTGCATTCACAGTTAAGAACACCTGCTGGAACTACCACTGTTCTAGATTCACTAGTATATTTTTTTTATAAAGTACTGTGTACATATGTAGTGTGTACATCTGTGATGTAGTTGGTTTGCTTTTATTACTTAATGTATAATAGATACTTCTAATTTCATTGTACATTTTACTGTACACTGACAGCAATGTCATTCATTAATTCATTGCGACACCTCCAGGGAAACATTAAATCACTTAGAGTACGTCCGAACAAACTAAAGGTTGTCATCTATAGTTAAATACTACTGTGCATTTTTCATTCATTCATTCAACCTTTATCAATACAGGCTAGCCTCGTTGATTTAAAGCATGCAACCAATATATTAAGATTTGTGGTGACTGGCAGATTAAAGCCGAGCACAGATTACTGTAAACAGCTGCCCAGTGTAAATATTAAAACTGAAGAAACTTGTTTTAGCATTTGTGCTACGTCAACTTAAACAGCTAATCGCTGGTACACTTGCTAACACACTAGGTTAGTTCTCTGTGGACAAATATATTTATAGTTTGCAAAATCGTGGGCTTCATTTAACGTTTCAATGAGCATGTTATGTAAACAACACATTACTAATGCCACACGAGTAATGTAAACTGAAATGTACGTCAATAAAACTTCCTTACCTTTAAGATCCTTCTGAGTTCTTCCAGCGTCATGTCTTCTTTAAGCATGAACAAAACACCCTGATGCATGCTCAACAATCCAGGTAGAAAAATCTAACAAACAGTTTACAGGCTAACGGATAGCATGCTAATGCTAACCTCCGTGTGTTTGTTTGTGAGTGTGTGTGTGTGCATGCGTGTGTGTGTGTGTGTGTGTGCTGTGTTCGGTTTTATGTTGTTAATAAAGTAAAAAAAAAAAAGTGGAAAAAACAACAGTTTGTCTTAATGTAATTTCGTTTTTCCAAATGTTGTAGTGTTTTTCTTGTTTTTGTTGTGTTTTTCCAAATGTAATTCCGTTTTTTTCCTAATGTGATTTGGGCCACTTCCGCTTTGGCCACTTCCGGTTTGGCTTAATGTAATTTGTTTTTTTCTACTTCCGCTTTGGCCACTTCCGTTTTTTCAAATGTTGTTGTGTTTTTTCAAATGTAATTTCGTTTTTTCAAATGTAATTCTGTTTTTTCAAATGTCGTTGTGTTTTTGTTGTTTTTGTTGTGTTTTTTTAAATGTAATTCCGTTTTTTCCAATGTTGTTGATTTACACCTTGGGGCCACCGTAGTACATGTGTAAAAATTAACACAAACTTGAAAATGTGCAGTTACAGCTGGACAATGACCTACAAAGAAAACATGGAAAACAGACAGAGAACAAGTTCTACTCACTGCTGATGTTCACAAACAGGTGACACTGGAGACAAGCTAGGGCAGTAGGCAGGAGACAGGACGACAGAGGCAGGACAGAGAGGCAAGAGCAGCAGGTGGTTCTGTTGAAACCCACACACAGACGTCAACATCTGCAGATAATAATAATAATAATAATCCATCCATCCATCCATTTCTTCCGCTTATCCGGGGTCGGGTCGCGGGGGTAGCAGCCTAAGTAGGGAGGCCCAGACTTCCCTCTCCCCAGCCACTTGGAGCAGCTCCTCCGGGGGAATCCCAAGGCGTTCCCAGGCCAGCCGAGAAACATAGTCCCTCCAGCGTGTCCTGGGTCTTCCTCTGGGTCTCCTCCCGGTGGGACATGCCCGGAACACCTCACCAGGGAGGCGTCCAGGAGGCATCCTAACCAGATGCCCGAGCCACCTCAACTGGCTCCTCTCGATGTGGAGAAGCAGCGGCTCTACTCCGAGTCCCTCCCGGATGACTGAGCTTCTCACCCTATCTCTAAGGGAGAGTCCAGACACCCTGCGGAGAAAACTCATTTCAGCCGCTTGTATCCGAGATCTCGTTCTTTCGGTCACAACCCAAAGCTCATGACCATAGATGAGGGTGGGAACGTAGATCGATCGGTAAATTGAGAGCTTTGCCTTTTGACTCAGCTCTCTCTTCACCACGACAGACCGGTACAGCGCCCGCTTCACTGCGGATGCTGCACCTATCCGCCTATCGATCTCACGCTCCAGTTTTCCCTCATTCGTGAACAAGACCCCGAGATACTTAAACTCCTCCACTTGGGGTAGGACCTCCTCCCCGACCCGGAGAGGGCACGCTACCCTTTTCCGGCTCAAGACCATGGCCTCGGATTTGGAGGAACTGATCCTCATCCCGGCCGCATCACACTCGGCTGCAAACCGCTCCAGTGAAAGCTGTAGATCACGACTGATGAAGCCAATAGGACCACATCATCTGCAAAAAACAGAGAAGTGATTCTAAGGTCACCAAAACGGATCCCCTCAACACCTTGGCTGCGCCTAGAAATTCTGTCCATAAAAGTTATGAACAGAATCGGTGACAAAGGGCAACCTTGGCGGAGTCCAACTCTCACCGGAAACGAGCCTGACTTACTGCCGGCAATGCGGACCAAGCTCTGACACCGGTCGTACAGGGACCTAACAGCCCATATCAAAGGGCCTGGTACCCCATACTCCCGGAGTACCCCCCACAGAACCCCCCGAGGGACGCGGTCGAATGCCTTCTCCAAGTCCACAAAGCACATGTAAACTGGTTGGGCAAACTCCCACGCACCCTCCAGGACCCTGCTGAGGGTGTAGAGCTGGTCCAGTGTTCCACGACCAGGACAAAAACCACACTGCTCCTCCTGAATCCGAGGTTCGACTATCCGACGGACCCTCCTCTCCAGAACCCCTGAATAGACCTTACCAGGGAGGCTTAAGAGTGTGATCCCCCTATAGTTGGAACACATCCTACGGTCCCCCTTTTTGAATAGGGGAACCACACTCCAGTCTTCAAAAATAATAATAATAATAAATTAAATTTATACCGCACTTTTCATTAACAAATATCTCAAAGTGCTAAGAAAACACACACAAAAACAACTTCTCCTTACCTGTGTGGTGCATTTGTGGAGCTGGAGGAGGTGTAGGAGGCCAGTCCATGAGGCAGAGCAGCAGGTGGAGGTACTGGAGGCTGGTCCATGAGGCAGAGCAACAGGTGGTTCTGTTGAAACCCACACACAGACGTCAACATCTGCAGATAAGAAAACACACACAAGAACAACTTTTCCTTACCAGTGTAGTGCATTTGTGGAGCTGGAGGAGGTGCAGGAGGCTGGTCCATGATGTAGAGCTGCAGGTGGAGGTGCGGGAGGCTGGTCCATGAGGCAGAGCTGCAGGTGGAGCTGCGGGAGGCTGGTCCATGAGGCAGAGCTGCAGGTGGAGGTGCAGGAGGCTGGTCCATGAGGCAAGAGCAGCAGGTGGTTCTGTTGAAACCCACACACACACGTCAACATCTGCAGATAAGAAAACACACACAAGAACAACTTTTCCTTACCAGTGTAGTGCATTTGTGGAGCTGGAGGAGGTGCAGGAGGCTGGTCCATGATGTAGAGCTGCAGGTGGAGGTGCGGGAGGCTGGTCCATGAGGCAGAGCTGCAGGTGGAGCTGCAGGAGGCTGGTCCATGAGGCAGAGCTGCAGGTGGAGGTGCAGGAGGCTGGTCCATGAGGCAGAGCTGCAGGTGGAGGTGCAGGAGGCTGGTCCATGAGGCAAGAGCAGCAGGTGGTTCTGTTGAAACCCATACACACACGTCAACATCTGCAGATAAGAAAACACAGACAAGAACAACTTCTCCTTACCTGTGTGGTGTGGTAAAGAGTTGTGGAGATGGAGGAGCTAGAGGAGGCTGAACCATAAGGAGAGAGCAGCAGGTTGGTTCTGTTGAAACCCACACACAGACGTCAACATCTGCAGAAATGAAAACACAGACAAGAACAACTTCTCCTTACCTGTGTGGTGCACATGTGTGGATGGACCAGGGGGGCGTGACGCTTTGGAGGCTGTCGAGAGAGAGGTGATGATTACAGTAGATGTCTTTGTTGTACCTTTCCGACGATGCTGTGCTGGTATGTGAAGGTGGGCAGGTCAGTGATGGGATGGTGGAGCTGGTGGAGAGGAGGTGGAGGAGGAGGAGCAGCAGGCTGTGAACATAAGCAGATACATTCATTCATTCATTCATTCAACCTTTATTTATACAGGCTAGCCTCGTTGAGCCACGGGGACTCATTTACAAGAGGGACCTGTCTCACTCACACCCAGGGTCAATTTAGAGTTACCAATCAGCCTAACATGCATGTTTTTGGACTGTGGGAGGAAACCGGAGCACCCGGAGAAAACCCACGCATGCACGGAGAGAACATGCAAACTCCACCCAGAAAGGCCCCCGGGCCGGGATTTGACCGGGGACCTGCTCGCTGAGAGGCAGCAGCTCTACCAGTTGTGCCACCCTGCTGCCAAATGAAATGTGTGTAACATGACACAACTCAGAAAAATAAAAATAACATTTCATTACAGTACTGTACCTGGAGGGAGGGAGCGGGGGAGAGGGGGGAGGCGTCTTTTACTGGGGAGAGGGTGAGCTGTCCATGGCCTCCTCCTGGCTTGCTGCAGGAGGACTGGATGGCCTTTCAGCTGGTGCAACAGCAGATCCTGGACATTTGTTTGAAAAGAACAATTCTCAAACATGCATGTTACAGTCTCATAAGACTTCAGATGGATGCCAATATGACTGAAGAATGCTTTACTTGATGCTAAACAACTTTCAGGACATAAATTACACGTAAAGACTACAGATTTGTTTATTGAATATGAACTGATACTATGGTAATGACATAAAATGACATTTCAGCACATTTAATGTTTTAAATGTGCATGGGCATTCATAGTATGTACATGGATAATAATGCCTTTGACCAAAATGATAATGCTTTAATTTATAATGTTTTATCAAGCGGGACCTCTTAGATACAATGGAAGGAGACAATTTGCACCTCCACATTCATAAACTGGAAACAACCAAGAAAAAAATGTAAGTCTGGTATACTAAACAATAATTTAAAAAGTTAACTAGTGTGTTTTTTAATCAAAATTAAATGCAGTACTTAAACTGACTTTGATTTTAGGGGCCTTCAATACTCACCAGCTACTGCCTTGGCACTCAGCCACAGACACAGTTAAACCTGCAGCAATTCTGACAGAATAAAAAAAATATTACAGTATGCACAGTGAACACATCTTAGTTTATGGGTTAACAAGTATGTGATGCTAAGACACAATCATTTTTAGTCATTTTATAATGGCTTAGCTAACAAAATATATTACCTTCTTTATCCATTAAAAATAGATGGGAAATTACATCATTTATGCGCATTATATATCTTTTTTTAAAAACATGTTTGGTTTGAAAGAGACATTACTATTATAACAGAGCTAAGAAAACGTCTCCTTAACTTGTTAAGGGAAAATATCCATTCAGAACATGGAGAAGAAAAAAAAACGTGTGGGTAAATTTACCTTCAAGAAACTATGAAATACAAAAAATATGCTTTACTTTTTGAAAAAATTTGTCTAATGGTAAGAATCGACATGTAAAACAAACTCGTGTGGGGACTGGGGTGTTACACCAAATTCTGTGACCTATCAAATTCTGTGACCACGGGGAGCGGCGGCGTACATTCCTCTGTGATACTGGCTATTTGAGGGTCCCATGTTAAGGTTAAATGCCCCCAGATTGTAGGGAGGAGGTGGCAGAACTCCAAAACGTAGTTGTAATGAACTGTGATAATATTTATGTGAAATTACAGTAAGGTTAGGGTATTAAAAGAAGGCTTTAGAATATTAGAAGCCGTTTTGAACCCAATCTCCCTCCCAACAAAGCCATTGGAAACATTTATTAATCATTTACCGATTTATTAAACGGCTATTTTGGGTTTAAATGTTTAAACAACAGCAATTGAATGTGATGGTCCCATAGGAATGTACGCAGTCGCCCCCTGTGGTCACAGAATTTGATAGGTCACAGAATTTGGTGTAACACCGGCTTAAACCTTTAGCTAACTTATATAAAGTAGTAGTAACACAATAGGAAATAACGGTAAGTTTCTTCAATGCATACAAGCATCGTACGAATGGGTAACTATTTATCACATTTGTGGTATATAATACTGCTTTAAAATATCCTATTAATAAAAGTTTAATACTTACGAGCACATCAGCAACCAGCAGCGTCTAAATGGCGCGGTAAGTAAACCGCATGTGCACGGCACGAGGCGGACGCAACAGACGTGATGACGTAATACGGAAAGCAACTATGGACAAAATTATTTTGCGTGTATGTTTAAAATGACAGGATTACGTTGGATTAAATCGCCTTTGTTTAGTAGTTTGAAAAATTCTTGTTGTTTAAATACAACGTAACCTGCTTTTGTTCAGCATAGAAACTTAATTTTAAGTATTAATATGATCATAAAACAGTTACATAAAACGAACAACATCCAAATGTCATTTCTTGAGTGAGCCTCCCCCTTGAGCTGCGTGCCACCTCTGATCTGACTCTGTTCAAAACCAGACTGAAGACCCACTTGTTCAAAAAAGCTTTCAGTGTGTAACTTTTATTACTTTTGGTATTTTAGTATGTAGCATTTTTATTTCCACTACCTCCTTTTATTGCTGCTGTTTTTATTTTTATTTTCACTGATTTATTTTACCGGTTTTTATATTTTCTGTCCTGTTAAGCACCTTGGTCAATGCAAGGCATTGTAGGAAGGTGCTATACAAATAAAGTTTATTATTATATTATTATTATTACAGACTGTTTTATTACTGACTGTTTTACTACTGACTGTTTCATTATATTGAACTTTTTTATTACTGACTGTTTTATTACTGGCTGTTTTATTACTGACTGTGTTTCAGACCAGTTCTTCATGGTCCGGTGCAACTGTTCAGCTCCTCTCATCTTAGCTGTAGTTCTGTGTTTCATCCTGATTGTTGCTGCTGTTGTTTTTATCTGGAGGTGGAGACAAAGAAAAGTCTGTGAGTTTAATCGTTTTATTTGTTTTAAGAAATTGTTTTTAACAGTATTGATACAAAACTTTAAACTTTTCCAACTTCCTGTTTCTGCAGCACCAAAGAAACAAGCAGAGAATGAAAATGAAGAGCAAGGACAGCTGATGGAGGAAGAAAGATCTAAACATGACGAGGAGTTACTGAGGATCATTAAAGATGAAGAAAGGTCTAAACATGACGAGGAGTTACTGAGGATCATTACTAAAGATCAGGAACATTTGGACCACATCAGTGATGTTTTCATGAAGATGAAAGAAGAACTGGAGAAGCAGAAAGAACAACTCAATAAACTCAAAGAGGAGGAAGAGAAAGATTTTGAAGAGATTAAGGAATTGGAGTTTAACATTATAAAAACAAGAGCTGATACTGTCATCATTAAAGCAGAAGATCATGCAAAACTGACAGAGTTCATGAAACAGTACAGCTGTAAACTGGAAGAGAGAAGGAAGAAAGATGAGCTGGATCTGCACACAGATAAATTACTTAACAAAGTGAGAGGAGAGATTTACATGATGGAGAGAAGGAAACAGGAGAGTCAGAAAAAAGAAACTGAAGAACAATTACAGAAGAAAGAAACAAAAGTAAACATTTAACTGAACCTGTCTGAAACAATCTGTTCTTTAAAGTATACTGGCAGCTCTGAAGCCTTTTGTCTTTTGATATAAAACAAATGTATTGATTATTTGAGTAAACTCTGCATCATGTGAGAACATAACTTCATTACTGTAGTCTTTAAACAGTTCACAACAGAGACACAATGAATTTTTTTTTATTGTGAAATAATTCCAACAGAGGAACAAATTTATCTGCTTCAGTTCATGAACTAAATTTACTTCATTGATGTTATTAAATGAAGAAACTGAGAATGGCTGTTTTTCTTACTTTTGAAAAAAAATTGTATAATATAAATGCTTTTCCTTAGTTCAAATTTAAACGATCCTCTGTCTCAGTGGAATGTGTTTAATTAAACAAACTATTTATTGTTTGTACAAATCAGTTCACATTTAATTATTGAACATATATTTATCCGTTTTCCTGTATTTAGTATAAAATGTGTTGCTTCATAATAAATATTATGCCTGAAACAAGATGATAAAAAGTTATCATAAATTAGAACACAAAAAGGACTGGAAGTTTTAAAAAGTAATTTGTTTAGTTTGAAATTTTATTTTTTACTTGTGCTGGTTATTAAATGCTGCCATAGAGGGTGATTCTTTGTGTCTGTGTTTACTTTGTCTGTTAGCAAAGTTTCTCACAATCCATTGAATATATTGTAATTATTTCTACAATACCTGTCTCAGGTTCTAGTTTAGAGTCAGTCCTTTGAGTGTGCTATGAAAAGGGGTGGGGTTATGGGTAGGCCCTCCCATGTTCTGCAGGTAAACTTTGCCTTGAACTAGTGACATCAGCTCTGTATGTCTGTTAGCAAAATATCTCTTGACTCAATTTTGCCAAAACTCTTTGAAAGTCATCATGAAAATCTAAAACTGATTAACTTTTAGAGTCAACTTGATTCATGATGGCCGCCACAGCTAATAAAGATCAAAAATACAAAGATGACAATAATTCAGTCACTTTGACAGATGTGGAGCTGTGATGCTGAGTGGTAGTAGCTGAGAGTCATTACCAACACATCACATGTGATATGTGTCAGTTTGAGGTTTAATCTTCAGTTTTTATTTCTTATTTTCTTTGTGTTCAGGTTATTTTCAGTCCTCCTCTGAGTTCCCTGTCAGGTCATGACTTTGTTTCTTCTACAGGCGTTCACTGAGTTATGGAGAAATATTAAAGTGTCTTTGAGCAACCAAACAAAAATAATAATTTGATTATTGATGGGTAATATTTGCCTTTTGTTTATGTAATTGTTCTCAAAAGTTGATTTAGATAAATGTATGTACTGACAGCATATATATTTTTATCTTTTCATTTACCCTTTATTTATCCAGGTAGTCTCATTGAGCCACGAGAACTCATTTTCAAGAGAGACCTGTTAGGGAGCAGATGGTGGGGGTTAAGGGCCTTGCTCAGGGGCTCAGCGTGGGGCCAATGAGGGTGGAGGCAGGTGTGGGTGTTTCACCTTTTCCATCCACATTTTGTGATGTTGTCATTACTGGGGCTTGAACAGGCGATCTTCCAATCACAGGCCCACTGTCTCTAACCACTGCGCCACCACTCCCCCACAAATATGTGATACAAGTTTAGTTACTTTTAATGTGTTTTTTACTTGAATTAAATTAATTTAAAAAAAATAAAAGTACGTAGTCATAAAGTTCAGCAGCACCTTCACCTGAAATTCATTTTATCTTATGATGTTGACCCTAGTGTTGTAGTACTCAAGCCCAGTCTTGGTCTTGAGACCGGTCTCAAGACCACTTTTTGATGGTCTTGGTCTCGTCTCGGACTCGACCGCATTTGGTCTCGGTCTTGTCTCGGTCTCGGTCATTGAGGACTCAGGATTTTATTTCAAGACCAGTCAAGACCCTAACTCTGGAAAATCACTAAACTGCCAGAATATTGTCCAGTTTATTTGTCAACGTCTTTGTTTTTGTTGGATGCAAAACGTATTGATTCAAATTCAATCAATAACGTGACTCATTTTTAAATACATGTTTTTGTTACTGCTGTCATGTCCACTCCCTTTCACTCGCACATGGTTCTGTACCAACAGAACAATACAGACAACATCCAATCATTCTCAGCAGGGTCATCTGGACAGTTTTTTTTATAGAAACGTTTCACCCTCCATCCAGAGGACTTCATCAGTCAGAGGAGTTCCAGCAAACTGTTTCTCCACCAAGCAGTAAACTCCTTAAGTGGACCAACCAGTTTGCTGGAGCCAAGATGGTTTCTGGGGGGTCATCCTGTCCCTCGTCAACTCCTTCCATGGGCAGGAAGCCACAGCCAATGTGGTTCAAGGCAACAAAGTTCATGCGCAATAATCCAGGTACCTAAAAAAGCTAAGTCTGGTCCTCTGGACATTCAAAAAAACAAAGCAAAGCAAAAAATTGTATAGCAAACAACCATCAGGGTGCTAACGATCCATCGTCAGGCTGATGGTCCTCCTTGATCATGTGAGCAGCTGGTTTCGGCTGTCATCAGCCAACTGGTTGATCCACTGTGAGAGGGTGCTATTTATAAGACTGAGCTGAATACAGCTTCTCAGACTGAGGAAGTCTTTCGGACGAAAGACGAAACGTTTCTACAGTTTTTTTGTTTTGTTTTGTTTTTTTAATGTCCAGAACCAGACTTAGCCTTTTTAGATGTTTCTACCTGGATTTTTGAGCATGCATCAGGGTAATCCAGGTACCTAATCCAATAAAGTTATTCGATTTGGTACCTGGATTATTGAGCATCAACTTTCTTGCCAATTAAATCTAGTTTTACTTTAATTCTATTTAAATTTGGAATCAACTGTTCGACAGTGTAACATTACATGTTCTATTGTCTCATCAGCTCCACAGTATCACATTTACCACTGCAGTGTTTCCTTAAAATAAACAGAGTGTTGTTTAACCCAGTATGCCCAAATCTCAGATGAGAATTAATTATCTCTTCTCTTCTCGTCCTCCCTCTGCTTCTCATTTCTCCAGTTTCCTTTTTGATTTTATAGAACCAGCATATTTTCTTTTGTTCCTCCCATAACTTTTGCCAGTTATCCTTCATTTTCTGTTTTATTAAAACTTTTATTTCTGGTTTACTAAAATTAACTACTAAATCCACTGCTGAGTTTCTAGTTGCTTTCTGTACAACCTTATCTGCCATTTCATTCCCTGTGACACCAGAATGAGCTGGTATCCATTAAAAAATGTATAATTAGGCCCATCATATTTATTCTGTATAGTGTTTGTTGAATTATTTTTTTTGTTTATTCATTCATTTTATAATAAAAACAAAACAATACAACATTATACAACAAATAAATATACAACACATGAATAAAATGAAGGGTGGCAGTAAGAAGAAAAAAATCTTATATTAACTGCCCCCTCTTACAATCCATCAAATCAAACAACAATCAACTTTAATTAATAAAAACAAACAAAAAATAATTCACCAAAAATATCGAACTACAAAGTCAAAGTCAACTTTATTGTCAGATCTGCAATATGTACTGTACAGGACATACACAGGACCGAAATTGCGTTTCTCTCAGTCCCTCGGTGCAACAGTAAACATCTAAACATTGAAACACTGAAACATATAATAATAGACATAAGCATAAAATAGTAAAACTAACACTGTCCTGAGTTTTTGCATAGTGGTATAAGAGTATGAAAATTTACACCGACTCTAAAACTAAAACTAAAACATTAAACATTTAATGAACATAATATTGTCCTGAGTTTTTGCATACTAGTATAAAAAAAGAGTATAAAAAGTATAACTAAAATAAACTAAAGGTTTCTAGCATTGACATTTGCAAAGTGGCAAAGCAGCGTATGAGTTAATGTACACAGTACATGCACGAGGTAGTAGTTGATGTTGTTATAGAGGCAAAAAGTGGCATATGCAGTAAGGCACATTGGGCATCCCTAAATAAGACCGTTCAGAGCACACTGTATATGTATCAGCAGTGGTGTAGATATTAGAGTAGTGTAAATGTAAACAGTAGTAATTAAATGTAAGCAGTAGTAATAAAAGTAAACAGTATTAATAAATGTAAACAGAGAATGTAAACAGTATTATGACTATAGGCAGTGATGTAATACAAACATTAGTGCAAGTATGAGAAGTAGTGCAAACTGTATGAGCACATGACCGAGAGTTTAGTGAATAACCCGTTTGATGACACAGAGTCCAGTGTTAAAATCTTTGTGTTGTGTGGTAATGTGTGAGAAAGTTTTAGTGTTAAGGCAGTTCAAATGGGAGGGGGGGCAGAGCAGGCAGAGTGTTTAGCATCCTGACTGCCTGATGAACAGAGCTGTCTCTCAGTCTGCTGGTTCGAGCCTGGAGACTCCTCAGTCTCCTCCCTGATGGCAGCAGTCTGAAGCAACATACACAACAGTATTTCATTTATATCTTTGCAATAGTCCATTTTTAATAATTTTCTTAAATGTAATAATTGTTGTTGCATTTTTTAAATTCAGTCTCAAGTTATTCCATAAGCCAATTCCTTGAATTGAGGTTGATCAACCCTTTGAACTGGTTCTATATTGTGGTTTAATAAATATTTCTATTCCCTTAAGATTATAACAGCTTCTCTGTTTAACAAGATGCATTTGGATATTTACAGGCAGCTGATTTTGATGAGCTCTATACATAACTAATAAAATATTATAATCCACCAAGTCCTGGAACTTCAATAATTTCAACTGAACAAATAAGGTGTTAGAAGGGTGACAATAATGTTTTCCTGTGATTATTCTAACAGCTCTTTTTTGTAGCAAAAAATTGGCTCTGTAAACGTTTTACAACATGGTCGGTCTCTGTGACACTGCCCTGGACTGGTTCAAATCTTTCCTCTCCAATAGGCTGGAGTGTGTTAGTCTTGGCAATGCCACGTCCCGGTCAGTCTGTGTCTCTTGTGGTGTCCCTCAGGGGTCAGTTCTGGGACCCCTGCTGTTTTCCCTTTACATGCTGCCTTTAGGTCAAATTATTAATCAGTTCAACATTTCTTTTCACTGTTATGCCGACGATACACAGCTTTACATCAGGACTGGAGCATCCTCATCTTCCACCTTGTCATCTCCATCTTCACTCACTGCCCTCTCTACCTGCCTGGAGGAAATTAGGGCATGGATGAATCAGAACTTTCTTTAATTAAACTGCTCCAAGACTGAGGCCACAATGATTGGCACCCTTCACCAGGTACAAACATCAACTTTAACAACAATTTCCTTTTCTGGACAAGACATCCCCCTCTCCACCTCTGTTACAAATCTTGGAGTTAAATTGGACTTGTACACTCATCTTACATTTGAAAATCACATTAAGCTTCTATTTAAAACCTGCTTTTTCCATCTTCGAAACATCTCCAAACTTCGCCCATTCCTAACTTTTTCTGATGCTGAGAAGCTCGTCCATGCTTTTGTCTCCTCCAGACTTGACTACTGCAACTCCCTATTTATTGGAATCTCTGGTAAATACCTTCAAAAGCTTCAATATATTCAAAACAGTGCAGCAAGGATTTTGTTGAGAGTTCATATATTTGAACATATTACGCCCATTCTCCATAACCTTCATTGGCTTCCTGTCACCTACAGAATTCAGTACAAAACTGCTCTCATTACACATCAATGCTTACACGGAACTTCACCAGATTATCTAAAGGACATTCTTGTTCCATACTCATCTACCCGGTCTCTGCGGTCACAGAACGGTAATCTCCTTCACATTCCGAAACCAAATTAAGAACCATGGGAGACCGGGCTTTCAGTGTGGCTGCCCCCCGCCTATGGAACTCTCTTCCTGACTGCCTGCGGGCTCCACAGTCACTGGTTGATGTTAAGAGCGACTTGAAGACCTTTCTTTTTAAGCAAGCCTACTCTGCCTCCTCATCCTAACATCACCACCAGCCTGATCAAGAAAGCTCATCAGAGACTCTACTTCCTCAGACGGCTGAGACGAGCTGGTCTGAGCAGCCCAGTCCTCACCTCCTTCTACAGGTGTGCAGTGGAGAGCATCCTGTGCTCCAGCATCAACGTGTGGCATGGAGGCTGCACAGTTGAAGAGAGGAAAGCTCTGCAGAGAGTGGTGAAGGCTGCACAGAAGTTGTTGGAGTCAGTCTCCCCACCATCACAGACATTTACACCTCCAGATGCAGGAAGAGAGCCACCTGCATCATGAAAGACCTCACTCACCCAGCACACACTCTTTGCCCCACTCCCCTCAGGACGGAGGTTGAGGAGCATCAAGTGTAGAACCACTAGACTGAGGAACAGCTTCTACCCTGAGGCTGTTAGACTCATGAATAAATAAATAATAAGAATAATCACTGCAAAATATCACATCATGTTGCTGCTGATCTGTTTCATGTTGCTGCTGATCTGTTTCATGTTGCTGTGTTCATTCGTACTCATCTGCTCATACAGACTCATGTTCGTGCTGCTGTTTGGCATAATGTTTTTAGTGTATTTAGAGTCAGAGTCAGAGAATCTTTATTGTCATTTGCACCGCATGTGGTACATGTGATGAAACGAGATTATGTACACAAGGTCCCAGTTACATCCAACAACAAAATGTAAGAGAAAAACAGTAATAACATCTAAGATATGAACTAAGAAAAACATCAACTAGAAATACACTAAGCACTAATGTTATAGAAAAAAAACATAATTACAAACAGCAGCACGAACATGAGTCTGTATGAGCAGATGGTCACAGATGAACACAGCAACAAGAAAACAGATCAGTATCATCATGATGTGATATTTTGCAGTGTTTATTCTTATTGTTTATTTATTCATGAGTCCTTTTTTTCCCTTTTATAGATGGCCTCCCTTCTCACCTTATAGCCATCCTCTCACTCCGATATGAATTTATTTTAATTTTTTTAATAGAGAGAAAGGAAAGGAAAGACAGAAAGTAAGACAAAAAAACACAACAATTATCCACAAAAAAGCACAAGTCAAACACCCCCAACCTCATGTCTGCAATCCTGCAAAGTACATGACAGAACACAGCAACACATGCATAAAGACTAATAACATTTATGACCTTGCAGTATATTTCCATAAATATACATACCATAACTACAAATATATATACAGTATACATACATATACATTCATATTCATTCATATACCCATCTACATATCTGCATATATCTACATATACATCCCTGCATCCATTTGCGTGTGGTTGTGAGCATGCATAAGTGAAAAAGTTTCCTCCAATAGAACATTCAATAGCAACCGTGAGGCATCAGAGATCCGCCCCCCCCAAGGCCCGAGGCAGGCAAAGGGGCAACCAGAGCCCAAGACCCCAAGAAGGACCCCGAGCCCAGAGTCCCCAGGGCCACCCGAACAGGACGAGCCACTCACCAACTCCCCAGATCCGACCAAAGGGGAGAACAGGAGAAGCCCCACCAGTGACTACACACAATGACCCCCCGGGGTCAACAGCGACAAATTCACAGGCCCCCGCCGGAGCCCGCTGCACCAACGTAGCCCCAGGGCCGGTCACCGAGGCCCGGGCACCGGGGACGCCCACCCCTCAGGCCCACACCCGACAGGACCAGAAGACCCGAGCCCCACCAGGCAGCCACCAGGCCGAGCCGACACACACCCAAGCACCCAACCCCAGACAGTGAGGGCCCCAAGCACGCCCGCAGGCAAATGAACACCCACCAGGGGGCCACGCGGCAGGAGCGCGACACTGAGTAGCCTCAGATGTATCAGAGAGGGGGCAGCCCAAGTCCCAGCCTGACAAACATTCATACACAGGCACACTCATTCAGATCCACCCTCATCCTCACCCTCACTCACAGAAAGACAAACAATAATGACACGTTCCATTCATAATCCCGATACACACTCTATACCCCCTAGGTCCAAGACATGTACCTGCCCCCTACATGGGGCAGCCCACATCCAAACCCAGGAGGTAGCCCCATTCATTCTGGGGTGGAGAGTAGCAGACATCCAAGATTCGGCCCAACCCGCGCCCCGCCGACAGGACAGGACACCCGGGCCCAAGCAGCCCCAGAGGGAGCGCAATGCCAGCCCCGCCCACGGCAATCCCCCAGGCCCCGAACCGCTCCATAGTCCAAGACAACGCCCGACCGCCCGTCACCTTACCGGACCCCACCCCCAGAATAGCCGCCAGAGAACCAGGGGAGTCAGAAAGAGAAGAAAAGGGAAAAAAATAATAATAAATAAAAAAATAAAAAAATAAAAATAAAAATTAACAAACCTAGACCCCGACACATACACCCCCGTCCCCAAATGTGCTGTTGATGTGTGTTGTTTTAAAGTGCACTTAAAAAAGGAAAGAGAAGGAGCAAAGGCTGGAATTATGCCAGTTTCCCCTCCACCCCAACTCTAACCCAGGCCCATACTGTCTAAATGCAGGATTGTGAGGCACGGTAGGCGAGAATGGTGTCATCTCGCCACCCATAAACCTAGTACTCACCCCAAATTCCTATATGTGAATTTTATGAGGATGTATATGAATGAATGTCTAAGGTGTATAATAAAATTGAGTCCCAGGTGGTTCTGAACAACAGAGATGTAAAAATGTTGCAGCACACCTGAGCCTCAAATCCCTACATGTATTAATTTGAAATGAAGAGGGCGGAGGCGCGTGGTGAGGGATGGGGAGAAAATAACTGCAGGAACAATGCTCCCGCAGCGAGTCAGCTCCCCCGCTGACCCTGCATACCCCCCCAGTTCGCCAACGTCCACCCAAGGATCAAGGCCAAACACCTCTCCGACCTCCAGGCTCATTGAGCCCCAGACCAGAGACGGACACGGCCACGAGGGCCACCAGCAGCAGGACCAACAGCCCACACCCACCAGGGCCGCCAAAACCCTGGTGGCTCTCTTCCTGCATCTGGAGGTGTAGATGTCTGTGATGGTGGGGAGACTGACTCCAACATCTTCTGTGCAGCCTTCACCACTCTCTGTAGAGCTTTCCTCTCTGC
>JBBPBX010024181.1:8054-23915 GCA_038048925.1 Garcialebias charrua | reverse complement strand
TATATATATATATATATATATATAAGTGGGGGAGCGACAGCGGAGGAGGATTGGTGGAGAGGTAGAGAGGCAGGTGGATTTTGACGACCTTTGTCTTTCGTGACATTGGCGTTTCGACTCTTTGGGCCACTGGGGCCCGGTGATCCGGCCGTGTTGGTGTCTACCGTGGATGCGTGGAGTGGCGTGGGAGCGACTGCGGTGGGGAGACGATTGGATCCGGCGGCTGGATGTCGGCTTTCGGCAGTGGGTCCGAGGAGCTGCTGTTTTGCTGAAACGTGTGGAATCTGAGTGTGTGTCGGGTGAGGATTGACCAGCTTGAATTCAACGTTTTGTGGGGCTGCTGGATTAAGTTTTGAGAAGACAAAGGAAGTTCGGAGATTCTGCCATTTGGCAAAAAAAAATTCTCATCGTTGAAAAATGACAGGTAAATCCAAAACAAAAAAGGAGCAGCCAAATTTGAGTTCGGATGAAATGGATGAAATCAGGAAATCCTTGAACTGTATGAGTACAGAATTGGCAAATGTGACATCCCAACAAAAACTTTTAATGGGGAATGAGGAAGTCAAACTGTTGAAATTGCAAATTGTAAATAAAGACAAAAAATAATAGAACTAGAGCAAAAAATAGATAATTTGGAACAATATACAAGATTGGACAACCTTGTCATAACAGGACTCGAGGTTAAGCCTCAGTTATTTTCAAGAGTGACTTCTGGTGAAAATTCAACAGAGGATGGGTCACATTGAGAACAACAGTCCCTGGAAAAACAAGTTGTGGCCAAATAGCAAGAAAAGGGTATTTATATGGATCACGATGACATTTCATTATGTCATACACTGCCGAGTAACAAGGATAAAAATAAGCCAATAATTGTAGTAAAATTCACTAGCAGAAAAGTTAGAAATAATATACTGATGCAAGCAAAAAAATTAAACGGAAAAAATGTTTATATTAATGAACATTTAACAAGGAAAAATGGCGATCTTGCTCGAGAAGCAAGGTTGTTAAAAAAACAGAATAAAATATTGTCTATTTGGACAAAAAAATGGAAAAATACGGATTAAAATACAAGATGGATCACAGGCCAAGATAGTAAAGGAGTTAAGGGACTTCGAAAAACTGAAATGATTTTATGTGAAGATCAAAGTCTGTGTCATGACACATCTTGAACATATAATACTGAAATGAAAAACATGACGAACAATATCAAATCATGATAATGTGTGACGAATCAGAATATAAAATATATAACGTAGATAATGTCCATCCATCCATTTTCTTCCGCTTATCCGGGGTCGGGTCGCGGGGGTAACAGCCTAAGTAGGGAGGCCCAGACTTCCCTCTCCCCAGCCACTTGGAGCAGCTCCTCTGGGGGAATCCCAAGGCGTTCCCAGGCCAGCCGAGAAACATAGTCCCTCCAGCGTGTCCTGGGTCTTCCTCTGGGTCTCCTCCCGGTGGGACATGCCCGGAACACCTCACCAGGGAGGCGTCCAGGAGGCATCCTAACCAGATGCCCGAGCCACCTCAACTGGCTCCTCTCGATGTGGAGAAGCAGCGGCTCTACTCCGAGTCCCTCCCGGATGACTGAGCTTCTCACCCTATCTCTAAGGGAGAGTCCAGACACCCTGCGGAGAAAACTCATTTCAGCCGCTTGTATCCGAGATCTCGTTCTTTCGGTCACAACCCAAAGCTCATGACCATAGATGAGGGTGGGAACGTAGATCGATCGGTAAATTGAGAGCTTTGCCTTTTGACTCAGCTCTCTCTTCACCACGACAGACCGGTACAACGCCCGCTTCACTGCGGACAATGCACCTATCCGCCTATCGATCTCACGTTCCAGTTTTCCCTCATTCGTGAACAAGACCCCGAGATACTTAAACTCCTCCACTTGGGGCAGGACCTCCTCCCCGACCCGGAGAGGGCATGCTACCCTTTTCCGGCTCAAGACCATGGCCTCGGATTTGGAGGAACTGATCCTCATCCCGGCCGCATCACACTCGGCTGCAAACCGCTCCAGCGAAAGCTGTAGATCACGATCTGATGAAGCCAATAGGACCACATCATCTGCAAAAAACAGAGAAGCGATTCTAAGGCCACCAAAACGGATCCTCTCAACACCTTGGCTGCACCTAGAAATTCTGTCCATAAAAGTTATGAACAGAATCGGTGACAAAGGGCAACCTTGGCGGAGTCCAACTCCCACTGGAAACGAGCCTGACGTAGATGATGTAATTAATATAAATCTTATTCCAACTATAAAGAGTAGTGAATATTATAATGTTGATCAGTACAATGAAATTAATAAGACAAACAAAACACTCTCCGTAATGCATTTAAATTGTAGAAGCCTTAATACTAAAAAAATTGAGATATCTGATTACTTGAAAAAATTCAACACACCTTTCACAATAGTAGCACTGTCAGAAACTTGGATAAGTGATGGAAACATAAAAAATATTACATTGAAGGGTAAGTAAGTAAGTAAGTAAACTTTATTTATATAGCACCTTTCACAGATATAAAATCACAAAGTGCTTTACAAAAAGAAATACACATGATAAAATCATACTAAAATCATAAACTCTTAAAACATGCTGTACAAAAAGGTTACACATGATAAACTCTAAAATCTATAAGTACAATTAAAAGCCTGTTTGAAAAGATAAGTCTTAAGACTTTTTTTTAAATGCATCAGTTGACTCGGAGCCGCGCATTGTTAGAGGGAGAGCGTTCCAGAGCCTCGGAGCCACCACCTGAAATGCTCTATCACCACGGGTTTTAAAATGGGTTCTAGGGACCGACAGCAGTAGCTGATTAGAAGACCTCAGAGTTCTAGATTGACAAAGAGGCTTCAAAAGGTTGAAAACATATTTGGGAGTCTCACCATGGAGTGCTTTAAAAGTTAAAACCAAAATTTTAAAATGAACCCTAAAATATATCGGAAGCCAGTGGAGAGAGTACAGAACAGGAGTAATATGATCCGTTCTGCGGGTTCCAGTCAAAAGTCTGGCTGCAGCGTTCTGAACAGACTGAAGAGAAGCCATGGTGGATTTACTTATCCCTACTAAAAGGCCGTTACAATAATCCAACCGAGAAGAAATAAAAGCATGGACAACCATTTCTAATTCTGTCTTAGATAAAATAGCTCGCAACTTTGAAATGTTCCTTAAATGATAAAAACAGTTGCGAACTAACAGTTTACAATGACTGTCCATTGACAGAGAGCTGTCAAAGAGAACACCCAGATATCTAAGGTTGTTTTTGTTCGAAGGATTTAAGAACCCAAGATGCTTCCTTATTTCCATGATTTTATCATCTGGAGCAACGATAAGTGTTTCAGTCTTAGCAGCATTTAACTGCAAGTGGTTGTCATTAAGCCAAATTTTAATGTCAGATAGGCAGTTACTGAGTTCAGTCAATTTGTAAAATTCAGACAATCGAAAAGAACAGTAGATTTGAATATCGTCTGCATAGACATGGTATGAGACGTTACTGTAGCGATCGAAAATAAAACTCAATGGGCGAATGTACAGTAAAAATAAGAGTGGGCCCAAAACTGAACCCTGGGGCACCCCATAGGACAGCTCAGAAACATTAGAGTGAACATTGTTCATAAAAACAGTAAAAGACCTATCAGATAAATAAGATTTAAACCAGTTTAAAACAGTGCCAGAAATACCAAACAGAGCTCTCAATCTGTTGATAAGAACAGTGTGATCCACAGTATCAAAAGCTGAAGACAGATCCAGGGCAACAAACACAGTGTAATGTCCAGAATCAGCTGCCATCAACACATCACTAGAAATATGCTGGTGAAGATTCTCAGTCGTCCAGGACATGATAAAATCAAAAAGGCGTTCAATACAAGATCAACTGGACTGGTGAATTGAAAAAGCCCTCTGGATAGAGGTCGAAACGTCTTCTGCAACAAATAAAGTCCAGTTGATCTTGTATTGAACGCCTTTTTGATTACATCACTAGAAACTTTTAATAATGCCGGGTACGAATTATATTATATCCATCCATCCATCCATCTTCTTCCGCTTATCCGGGGTCGGGTCGCGGGGGTAGCAGCCTAAGTAGGGAGGCCCAGACTTCCCTCTCCCCAGCCACTTGGAGCAGCTCCTCCGGGGGAATCCCAAGGCGTTCCCAGGCCAGCCGAGAAACATAGTCCCTCCAGCGCGTCCTGGGTCTTCCTCTGGGTCTCCTCCCGGTGGGACGTGCCCGGAACACCTCACCAGGGAGGCGTCCAGGAGGCATCCTAACCAGATGCCCGAGCCACCTCAACTGGCTCCTCTCGATGTGGAGAAGCAGCGGCTCTACTCCGAGTCCCTCCCGGATGACTGAGCTTCTCACCCTATCTCTAAGGGAGAGTCCAGCCACCCTGCGGAGAAAACTCATTTCAGCCGCTTGTATCCGAGATCTTGTTCTTTCGGTCATAACCCAAAGCTCATGACCATAGATGAGGGTGGGAACGTAGATCGATCGGTAAATTGAGAGCTTTGCCTTTTGACTCAGCTCTCTCTTCACCACGACAGACCGGTACAGCGCCCGCTTCACTGCGGACGCTGCACCTATCCGCCTATCGATCTCACGCCCCAGTTTTCCCTCATTCGTGAACAAGATCCCGAGATACTTAAACTCCTCCACTTGGGGCAGGACCTCCTCCCCGACCCGGAGAGGGCATGCTACCCTTTTCCGGCTCAAGACCATGGCCTCGGATTTGGAGGAACTGATCCTCATCCCGGCCGCATCGCATTCAGCTGCAAACCGCTCCAGCGAAAGCTGTAGATCACGAGCTGATGAAGCCAATAGGACCACATCATCTGCAAAAAACAGAGAAGCGATTCTAAGGTCACCAAAACGGATCCTCTCAACACCTTGGCTGCGCCTAGAAATTCTGTCCATAAAAGTTATGAACAGAATCGGTGACAAAGGGCAACCTTGGCGGAGTCCAACTCTCACCGGAAACGAGCCTGACTTACTGCCGGCAATGCGGACCAAGCTCTGACACCGGTCGTACAGGGACCTAACAGCCCTTATCAAAGGGCCTGGTACCCCATACTCCCGGAGTACCCCCCACAGAACCCCCCGAGGGACGCGGTCGAATGCCTTCTCCAAGTCCACAAAACACATGTAAACTGGTTGGGCAAACTCCCACGCACCCTCCAGGACCCTGCTGAGGGTGTAGAGCTGGTCCAGTGTTCCACGACCAGGACGAAAACCACACTGCTCCTCCTGAATCCGAGGTTCGACTATCCGACGGACCCTCCTCTCCAGAACCCCTGAATAGACCTTACCAGGGAGGCTTAAGAGTGTGATCCCCCTATAGTTGGAACACACCCTACGGTCCCCCTTTTTAAATAGGGGAACCACCACCCCAGTCTGCCAATCCAAGGGAACTGCCCCAGATGTCCACGCGATATTGCAGAGTCGCGTAAGCCAACACAACCCTACAACATCCAGAGCCCTAAGGAACTCCGGGCGAATCTCATCCACCCCCGGAGCCTTGCCACCGCGGAGCTTTTTAACCACCTCGGCGACCTCAGCACCAGAGATCAGAGAACCCGACCCAAAGTCCCCAGGCTCTGCTTCCTCAGTGGAAGACGTGCCAGTAGGATTGAGGAGGTCTTCGAAGTATTCCGCCCACCGACTCACAACATCCCGAGTTGAGGTCAGCAGCACGCCACCTCCACCATAAATGGTGTTGGTCTCGTACCTCTTTCCCCCCCTGAGACGCCGGATGGTGGACCAGAATCGCCTCGAAGCCGTACGGAAGTCATTCTCCATGGCCTCTCCGAACTCCTCCCACGCCCGAGTTTTTGCCTCAGCAACCACCCGAGCCGCATGCCGCTTGGACTGCCGGTACCTATCAGCTGCTTCCGGGGTCCCACAAGCCAAAAAGGCCCAATAGGACTCCTTCTTCAGCCTGACAGCATCCCTCACTGCCGGTGTCCACCACCGGGTTCGAGGGTTGCCACCTCGACAGGCACCAACAACCTTGCGGCCACAGCTCCGATAAGCTGCCTCGACAATAGAGGCGCGGAACACGGCCCACTCGGACTCCATGTCCCCCGCCTCCCTCGGAACGTGTTCAAAGCTCTCCCGGAGGTGGGAGTTAAAGCTCCGTCTTACGGGAGACTCTGCCAGACGTTCCCAGCAGACCCTCACGATACGTTTGGGTCTGCCAGGTCTGACCGGCATCCTCCCCCACCATCGGAGCCAACTCACCACCAGGTAGTGGTCAGTTGACAGCTCCGCCCCTCTCCTCACCCGAGTGTCCAAGACATGCGGCCGCAGATCAGATGAGACGACAACAAAGTCGATCATCGAACTGCGACCTAGGGTGTCCTGGTGCCAAGAGCACATATGGACACCCTTATGCTTAAACATGGTGTTCGTTATGGACAATCCATGACGAGCACAGAAGTCCAATAACAGAACACCACTCTGGTTCAGATCAGGGGGGCCGTTCCTCCCAACCACACCCCTCCAGGTCTCACTGTCATTGCCCACGTGAGCGTTGAAGTCCCCCAGTAGAACAAGGGAGTCCCCAGGAGGCGCACTCTCCAATACCCCCTCCAAGGACTCCAAAAAGGGTGGGTAGTCTGAGCTGCCGTTTGGTGCATAGGCACAAACAACAGTCAGAGCCCGTCCCCCCACACGTAGGCGAAGGGAGGCTACCCTCTCGTTCACCGGGGTGAACCCCAACGTACAGGCACCAAGATGGGGGGCAACCAGTATGCCCACTCCTGCTCGGCGCCTCTCACCAGGGGCAACTCCAGAGTGGAAGAGTGTCCAACCCCTCTCAAGGAAACTGGTTCCAGAGCCAGAGCCATGCGTTGAGGTGAGTCCGACTATTTCTAGTCGGAACCTCTCAACCTCACACACTAGCTCAGGCTCCTTCCCCACCAGAGAGGTGACATTCCATGTCCCAATGGCCAGCTTCTGTAGCCGAGGATCAGACCGCCAGGGTCCCCGCCCTCGGCCGCCACCCATCTCACATTGCACCCGACCCCTTTGGCCCCTCCCACAGGTGGTGAGCCCATGGGAAGGGGGACCCACGTCTCCTCTTCGGGCTGTGCCCGGCCGAGCTCCATGGGTAAAAGCCCGGCCACCAGGCGCTCGCCAGCGTGCCCCACCTCCGGGCCTGGCTCCAGAGTGGGGCCCCGGTGACCCGCGTCCGGGCGAGGGAAAACTTAGTCCATTAATTGTACTCATCATAGGGGTTTTTGGGCTGCGCTTTGTCAGATCGCTCACCTAGGACCTGTCTGCCTTGGGTGACCCTTCTAGGGGCATGAAGCCCCTGACAGCATAGCTCCTAGGATCATTGAGACACTCAAACCCCTCCACCACGGTAAGGTGGCAGCCCAGGGAGGGGATCAAGTGTAATGGTGTTAATTTAGTTGATTTATTTTAAATAAATGATAGTGTCTCTTTGACATATCAAACTAAGTTAACGTCTTTGTCACTTAATGGCTTTGTGTATTTATCCATCATAAAGATCACAGAAATATTGGGTAAACTGAAAAAGAACAGAATCCGTGAATTTACTATTCAATCTGAATAAGTAGATTAATTAAGGATAAAGAGGTCAGTATTAATATTGCCCTCCTCATAATTCTTACATCAATTATATTATATGAATAGGAAAAATAAAAGGGGTGGTGGAGTAGCTATATTTGTCAACTGCGAAATAAAATGTAAATTGCATAGTGAAATGTCAATGGTTGTTGACAACATAATGGAAATGCTAACAATAGAAATAATAAATAATAATAATAAAAATCTACTAATAAGTTGTGTTTATCGATCATCAGGATCAAAAATGGAGTCATTCACAGATAAAATTAATGACTTACTGGTGAAGAATTGTAACAAGAATGTCTTTTTGTGTGGAGACTTTAATCTTGATCTTGGGAATAAGACTGATTTGGGAAATATCGACACATTTATGGATTTAATGTATAGTTTGAGTTTCTTTCCGTTAATATCAAATCCAACAAAAATAACATCGCATAGTGCAACTGTAATTAATATTTTTTTAACAAATGTTATAGATGGTGACGTGACAAGTGGTATTTTGATCACCAATATAAGCGACCATTTACCAATTTTCATGAATTATAAAAATGATAACATTTGTATGGAATACATCAAAAATAAGAATAAATCAATAAATACATCTAAAAAGGCATTAGATAACTTTAAAAAGGATTTAGAAACACAAAATTGGGAAGTGGTGTATAGACTTGTGAATCAATCATATGATAATTTCATGATTATTATTGAAGTTCTGCATACAAAAATTGTGTGTAAATAAACGATAAACAAAAAAGTTCATGTTGATTCACCATGGATAACGAAAGGACTAAGAAATGCATGCAAAAAAGAATAATCTGTATTCATCTTTCTTGAAATCTAGAACGCTTGATAATGAAATTAAGTATAAAAGGTACAAAAATAAATTTGTTGGGATCATAAGAAAACAAAAGAAGGATTATTATAGTAAATTATTACATAAAAGCAGTGGAGCTGTGAGAGCCACATGGCAAGTAATGAACAGTATTCTAAATAAAAATAAGTTTGGTACGGGTATTTCAAAATGTTTTGTTGAACACAATGTGGAAATCCACCATGAAAGTGAAATCGCAAATGGATTTAACAATTATTTTGTGAAAGTCGGATCTAACCTTGCTGCAAAAATACCAAAAGTGGACACAAATATGGGTCATTCTATTAATAGTAGTGTAAATAGCATGTTTCTAAAGGGAACCAACAAGGAAGAAATAGTGATGGTAGTCAAAAGATTTGTGGTTGGCCATATTAAGCCATCAGGTTCCCCTCGTGACCTTGCCCCCCCTCGTCTGTTAAAAGAGGTTTTTTCCAGCATCAGGCAGGTGATCCTTGCTGTTATCAACAGCAGTCTGTCCTCAGGTGTTGTGCCAATAAGTTTTAAACATGCGGTGGTGCAGCCCCTGCTTAAAAAGCCTAGACCAAACTGTCTTGGCTAATTTTAGGCCCATCTCCAAGCTGCCTTTTATTTCAAAAATTTTAGAAAAAATTGTGTATTCACAGGTGAAATGTTTTCTGGATGAGCACAACATAATGGAGGTTTTTCAGTCTGGCTTCAAAACTCGCCACAGCACAGAATCAGCTCTAGTCAGAGTTTTTAATGATATTCTCATGACCAAGGATTCTGGTGAACATGTGGTTCTTGTCCTGCTCGACCAGACCCGGCTGCAGAAACAATTCAATGGGGGGGCATTCTATTTTTTCAAGGGGGCATATTTTTTTCAACATTTTATTTGCTTCAAGTTGAACAGCGGCTCTGTGACCACTCCTGGAACTCGACCATTCCTTTGTTAGGTCTAATGCTCCTTTTTTCAAACAGACAACTTTTACTCAAATGTGTTTACTGCAGTTAAAATGACACATTGGTTTTACTTTGTGTTAAATAAAAACTTTCAAAGGTATATTCATTCCTTATTATTCTTATTTTGCTTAATGACATTTAACTCTGCATGTCATCCCTGAAATTCTGACACACAGAATCACAAGTCCAAGTGTGAACTGTGTCACAGAGTAAACACAATAAAAACATGTATTATCTGCAGTATTGTTCATTAAAATGGCTCAACACTATTAATGTATTACAGAACATATATATACAGTAGGCACATTTGATATTGTAGGCCATTGCACTAGTTAATACTTTCAGCAAGTGATTTTACTTTAATACTTTAAGTATTTTTAAAAGCAAGTACTTATTTACTTTTACTTAAGTAAAAACATTAATATGGTACTTCTACTTTTACTAGAGTACATTTTGTCTGTTTATTTGTACTTTTACTTAAGTACAGTGTTTGAGTACTTTCTCCACCACAGCACACCACAATTATGCAAGATTAATGTTATGCTGCAGACAGTATATCAAATAAACAAAATACTGTACATTTATTATCTGCACAGCCATAAGTTTATATTGGACTACCGTACTCATGTCACAGAAAGCACAGTGGTTCTTACCTTTATAAGTTCTTTCTGGTCTTTTTATTTGCAACTCTTCCAATGTTGCTGGTTAGCTCAAAATCTTCTTAATTTCTAGCTTTTTAAAAAAAAAAAGTCAGTTGACTTCAGTGCTTACGTTTCCCACTGAAATGGATGGTGCCGCTTCCTGTCTGCTCTCATTTTCCTCTTGTTTTGTTGGGAAAAAGTTAGATACACGGACAGTGGTGAGCGTGTGTTTCTGTTTGAAACTGCTAGTTTGCACCCGCCCCCCTCGAACTGTAGTTGGCTAGAATGTTGCCTCGGCTTCATTGATTGGTTGAATTGTATGACGGACAAACAAAGATAGGAAAAACAGAAGAATGCACACTCGGAGATTAAAAACAAACAAACAAAAAACTTCACGTCGTCCAGTCTGTCAGGGGGGGCACAGCTGACTCTGCGGGGGGGCAATGCACCTCAATGCCCGCCCATGCCGCCGGGCCTGTGCTCGACCTAACCGCTGCCTTTGATACAGTGGACCATAACGTTTTAATATCACGTTTACAGCACCAAGTGGGTATCTGTGGTACTGCACTGAACTGGTTTAGGTCCTATCTGGCAGACAGAACCATGTCTGTGAACATAGCTGGTTCTGAATCCTCCACTGCTCCTCTGTGTTTTGGGGTTCCACAGGGCTCCATTTTAGGTCCCCTGCTTTTCTCCCTTTACTTCCATTGGGATCAATCCTCAGAAAGCATGGGATCTTTTTTCATTGCTACGCCGATGATAGTCAGATATATACCATACCATACCATACCATTTTATTTATAAAGCACTTTAAACAGGAACAAGTCCACACAAAGTGCTGGACAAACAAACACGCAACAGGCAACACAGACAATGAAGTACAACACGAAAAACATAAAAACATTGCAGATCATAAATCAAACGATCCAATACAAATCAGCTGGCATTGAAAGCGATGGAGTAGTAGTGAGTTTTTAACCGGGATTTGAAAACCGAGAGGGAGGGGGCCTGTTTGATGAGCAGCGGTAACTCGTTCCAGAGTCTTGGGCCTGCTACAGAGAACGCCCTGTCACCCCTGCGCTTAAGGCGAGTTTCTGGAACTATTAAGAGTACCTGATCCTCTGACCTCAAAGCACGTGGAGGGACATATGGGTGTATCAGATCCGAGAGATAGGCGGGGGCGAGACTGTTCAGCGATTTGTAGACATACATGAGAATTTTGAATTGGATTCGAAGATGAACCGGTAGCCAGTGAAGGGAGGCCAAGACTGGTGTAATGTGCTCTCTTTTGCGTGTGCTGGTTAAAAATCGGGCAGCTGCGTTCTGAACCAGTTGTAATCGTGCAATGGTGGCTTGACTGACGCCAAACAGAAGTGAATTGCAGTAATCAAGCCTAGATGTAATGAATGCGTGAATCACTGTCTCCAGGTTGTTTTTTGATAATATGGGCTTCAGCTTAGACAGACGCCTCAGCTGGAAAAAACAGGATTTGACGATCATGTTTACATGACTGTTGAGTTTCATGGAAGGATCCATTATCACTCCCAGATTTTTGACTTTTTGTTTTTCGGACAGGGGTAGAGCAGACAGGTCAATGCAGTGGTTTGAGGTTGTGTCATTGGGAAGGAACAATATGGCTTCAGACTTCTTATCATTGAAGCTTAAGAAATTTAAAGCCATCCAGTCCCTGATGTCAGCCAGGCAGTCGAGCAGAGGTTGAATAGAGCCTGTACCATTTTGTCTTAGGGGGAAGTAGATTTGACAGTCATCAGCGTAGAAGTGGAAAGGTATATTGTGTTTCCGGAAGATAGCACCGAGTGGCAGCAGGTATAAGGAGAACAAGAGAGGACCCAGGATGGACCCCTGCGGAACCCCCCATTTAAGAGCCGCCACTGCAGAAGTAAAATCATTGATGGACACACAAAAAGACCTGTCAGAGAGGTAGGATCTGAACCAGTTTAGGGCTGATCCTGAGATGCCCACCCACTGCTCCAACCTAGCAATGAGGATCTCATGGTCAATGGTGTCGAAAGCGGATGTGAGGTCCAATAGGACAAGCAGCACAGAGTCACCAGTATCTGTGGATAGAAAGATGTCGTTAAAAACCTTCAGTAGGGCAGTCTCAGTGCTGTGGAGGGATTTGAAGCCAGACTGGAATAGCTCGGGGATAGCGTGATCCTCCAGGAAGCACTTTAGTTGGGACTCAACTATTTTCTCTAGAAGTTTAGAAACAAATGGGAGTCTGGAGACAGGCCTGAAATTGGATAATACTGACGGGTCGAGGTTTGGTTTTTTCAGGAGGGGTTGAACAGCAGCATGTTTTAATGATTTTGGCACCACACCCGAGGATAGACTGCTATTAACAATAGAGAGAATGGAGGGACCTAGAGTGTGAAAAACCTCCTTTAGAAGCCGAGGGGGGACCACATCGAAGGGGGAGCCAGATGGTTTCAGGCTACACATGACCTGCTCTAGAGAGGACAGAGAGACTGGTTCAAAATGGTCAAACACAGCAACAGATTGAGGTGGGATGGATGGATCGTGAGATGGAGGAGAAATGAGAGCCCTGGTGGTTGCGATTTTATCTAAAAAGAAAGAATAAAAAGAATATATATGCCACTAAACAAGAAAGATGCCTCCTCAATCAGGCCACTTCTGTTGTGTCTTGAAGACATCAAAGCTTGGATGTCTTTAAACTTTTTAAATTTTAATGAAAAGAAAACAGAAGTGATGGTGTTTGGTCCTAGTGGCTCTTGTGAACCTTGCCCTGTTGATCTGGGCCCTCTGGCACCACATGTAAAGAAAACAGTTTCTAACTTGGGTTTTAAAATGGACAGTGATTTTAAATTAGATTCCCAGATTGGAGCGGTGGTCAAGACCAGTTTTTATCACCTCAGACAGCTGCTAAGGTAAAGTCCATCCTCACAAAACAGCAGCTGGAAACAGTAATCCATGCCTTCATCACCTCTCGGCTGGATTACTGTAACGCTCTTTACCTTGGAGTCAGCCAGTCCTCCCTCAGACGTCTCCAGTTGGTCCAGAACGCTGCTGCTCGCCTTCTAACTGGAGTTCATAAGAGGGAGCACATCACCCCCACTCTGGCTGCCTGTTCATTTTAGAGTTCATTTTAAGATTCTTTTATTTGTTTTTAAGAGTTTAAATGGTCTTGCTCCATCCTACCTCTCTGAGCTGCTTCACCCATACTCTCCTGCTCGGTGCCTCAGATCAGCTGATCAGCTGCTTCTGGAGGTGCCGAGGTCCAAACGGAGGCTCAGAGGGGACAGAGCTTTTTCTGTTGCTGCTCCAAAACTGTGGAACGATCTCCCTCTTCCATCAGACAAGCTCCTTCACTGTCCAGTTTTAAAACTCTTTTAAAAACACATTTTTACTCACTGGCTTTTAGCACAGACTGAATTTGTTCTGCACTGTTTTTATTGTTTTTATTGATCTTAATGTTTTAACAACTGTTTTATTTTTATGTGTTTAAATGTTCTTGATTTTATGTACAGCACTTTGTTGCAGCTGTGGTTGTTTTAAAGGGCTCTATAAATAAGGTATTATTATTATTATTATTTGCTGATAAAAGATCAAAAGACTGTGAAGATATGGTCATGATGGTTATAAAAGAAATCATAAATTATGTTTTCGAGCCATTCACATATATTTGTAATTTGTCATTTTCATTAGGGATACAGTATTTCCGAACAGAATGAAAATAACTAAGGTGGTTCCTCTTTTTAAGAATGGTGACAGGTGTCTATATAACAACTATAGACTATTTCATTGCTGCCACAATTCTCAAACATTTTAGAAAAATTATTTGTATCTAGATTTGACCTTTTTCTAGATAAACATAACATTTTAAGTAACAGTCAATATGGGTTCAGATCAAATAAATCAACTTCCATGGCTCTTATGGAGTTGACGGAATATGTTACTGCAGCAGTGGATCAAAAACAATATTGTGTAAGTGTGTTAGTAGATCTAAAAAAGGCATTTGATACAATTGACCATACTATTCTACTTGAAAAATTGGACAAATATGGTATCAGAGGACCTGCTTTGCAGTGGATACATAGCTATTTGCATGACAGAAAACATTTTAAACAAATAGGTGATTTAAGATCTGGACTCCGTAGTGTTTCATGTGGAGTACCCCAGGGCTCTGTATTGGGACCGAAGTTGTTTATTTTATATATCAATGATCTGATGGATGTGTCTGGTATTCGCAATTGTGTCCTTTTTGCTGATGACACCACTTGTTTTTATTCGGGTTATGACTTGGAAAAACTGTTAGAGTTAATTCATAAGGAGTTTGTCAAGATACAAACTTGGTTTGATTTAAATAAGCTATCATTGAACACAGATAAAACAAACTATATGATTTTTAGTAATAAAAAGATAATTTCTGCTGTTCCTTTCATAATTAATGGTGTTGAAATATGTAGAGTGAATGAAACTGAGTTTTTGGGAATAATTATTGATGATAAACTGTCTTGGAAGCAGCACATCAATTCTGTTAAAACAAAAATATCTAAATCCACGGCTGTATTATACAGTGAAAGACTTATTGAACGATAATGCCCTGTATTTGCTGTATAATGCAATAATTGTACCACATTTGAATTACTGTGTTGATGTTTGGGGAACAGCGTGCAAAACTATAACAAAACCTATTATTATCTTACAGAAAAGACCTACAAGAATCATAACAAGAGTGCATTACAGTACTGTCATCCCTCTAATATATTGTTTTCTAAAATGAAACTTGAAGTTCTATGATCTGGTGGAATATAATATTCTTTTATTAATGTATAAAGCACAAAATCAAACACTACCTCCAGATATTCAAAAACATTTTGTAAAGAGGGAAAGCAGTTATAACCTTAAGGGAACTGATATTTTTGTTAAACCACGTTATAGAACAAGTTTTAGGAGTAGGTCTACTTTAATACAGGGCATAGTGGAATGGTTTGGATAATAATGTTAAATAGGCTAAGTCTGTGTTTATATTTAAGAGAATGATTAAGAGTGAACTCTTGAAAAAAATATACATGGTGAAAATTATAACTCCATATATTTGTGAATTGTAATAAGTTAAAAATTTATTCATGGATAATTATTGTTTAAAATTGATTGTTTCAATGATTTTGTTAAAAAAGGGGCAGATATAAGATTTTTTTTCTTCTTCTGCTTCCTTTCATTAATTTTTTTTTTCTTAATATGGTTTATTTTGTTGTGTTTTAAATTTGAAATGAACAAATAAAATAAATAAATAAATAAATAATACTGTGTACTGTATATATACTGTATACTGTATATATACACACAATATATCATGTGCATTTTAGCTTATATTACTACCTTGAAATTCTTATTCATTCAAATTCATCCTTCTTCACCGTTATAATCTACCATGATGTGGTTTACTATCTCTCTTTAGGACTAGGGCTTTAACAGACTACTCGAGTAATCGACACATCGATTACTTGGACCTCTATCGAGTTTTTTATTTCAAGTCGAGTATTCGTAGTGATGTCATCACGTCGTAGTTACAGAACAGAAAACTAATCACCTTCCTGCATGTTTGGAGCGCGTTGCGAACCGGTGTTACACCATATTCTGTGACCACCGTGTATTGTGACCGTAGGGGGCGGTGTTGCATGAACTGTTGCAGGTCACAGAATGTGGTGTAACACCAGGTCCAATGACGAACCAGAACCAGCTTCCTCTGACCTTGTTTCACAAATAAAAAGCAAAAAATATTAATCTCTAAACCTACAAAAACCTATTAACATATTAATCTCTAAAACTAAACCTAATGTGCACCAACACAGGCGG